>WBNM01021164.1:212332-232092 GCA_013399055.1 Ramphastos sulfuratus
AAGAAGAAAGAAAAGGAAAAAAAGTTCAAATAGAAACAGAATCTTTCAATTAAATCTAGTGAGTTTTAAGAGTGTTTTGTCTGGATAGATATCTAAGCATATATACTTCATGCCTCTTCTACTATGTTAAAAATGTTTTTCAGGCTTCCTGTGACAAATTATTTTTTATCTATCCTCTATTTGAATACAATAAGTATCTTGAATTGAAATTCAATTATGCAACATATATAGGTAAAAGGTTTATTTTATATGTTGTAAAGCACACATGTACATTAAATACTGTGTTAATAAAGAAAATCATTAAATATTGGCAAACAAAATTATCCTGAAGACCTACACTCAGTGTTTTTACAATTTTCTTTTTCTTTGCATGCAATTAAACAAAGGGGGAAAAAATTATGCTTTTGTTTCCATTTGAGCCAAATTCATATGCTGACATGTCAGCATTCTTCATAAAATGGGAAGTTTGTTTTTTTATAAACTCTGTGGGCAGCTAAGATTGTTTATGGTAGACTTATTCTGCTTTATTGCTTAGGGAGCTACTGGGGGAGCAATCAGTTCTCATTAATATATAAATAAATAATCTAGTACACATATATAGAAGAGCTTTACTTCATTTAGTGCAGATAAATCAGGCCACATTTATCTCCCTGAGACATCAGTATCTGGCCTTGAGATTAAACATGGTTTTGGTAACCATGCAATATTTTAACTTCCAGTGTTCTTGTCATTATCAGTAAACAGAACCAGTGTCAGGAAATGAAATTCATTCTATGGCCTGAGTTTCGAATATTTACCTGCAAAGGTCTTGGGGAGTGAAATTTGTTGAATGGTGCCTTTTATTTGCAAGAAGTCTGTGGTTTTCAGCTGGTGGAGAACCTCTCTTTTATTTTATTTTATTTTTTGACATGGATTTATAGGTTATCCTGAAGTTTCAGTGATTGTGTAAAATGGTTTAAGTGAAAATTGCCTACTGGCAGTGATGCCATAGAAGCGGAGAAGCCAAAGGGCTTCTCTACCCACTCAAATACTTCAAACTGCTGTCACCTTGTTAAGGCATGCATATTTACGTCACTCTAGATGCTTTTATATTTTTTGATACTGAGCCTTTTGACCTTTGGGAGCGTTGAACTATTCCTTCATTGGCTGCAAACCTGGCTTCGTGCTGAGACTTTCTGGCAGCTGCCCTTAATACTGACAAAAACGAGGGTTCGTTGGGAGTGATTATTGCAACATCTATGCCATTGCTGCAAACAGTCTGTGCATGTATCTGCACGTCTGTGTGTGCTGTGCTTTTGACTCTTGTTTTAATATCGCTGAAAGAGCTGAGATGTTACTTGAATTGCTTTGGGGCCAGCTGAGGAACAGGACAAGAAAGGAAATTAGAGTATGGAAAAACCCGGCCATCCTCGTAAAATGTCAACCCATCTTCTTGCTCTGTTCTTGATGATTAATAGCAGAGGCAAATGTTCTACAGATATTAAAGGTCTGACCAAAACCTGATTGAAATCAGGGCAGGTTTTTCAGTCTTTGGGTTGGACGGGGTTTCGCAGGAGGTTAATGTACTGTAAGGTTTTGGCTTAGTATTTTACATTTACAGCAATGTCTTCATGTCACTGGTTTCTGTGGAAATAAACTGATTATAATGGAAAGTGGTAGCTTTGAGCAAGGAATTTCCCTTACTCTGATGAGACTGGGGATGAAGTTAGCCAGGGTTATAAAGTTCAGAACCTTGTGAGTGCAGCTTACTGGGTTTAGGGTACACGTGGGTGATGTGCTTAGTTTTGGCTGAGTGATCTGAAACACAGGTAGAAACTAACAATTCTCTAACTTTTGTTTGTTGCAGGCTGCAAACAGTTACCTGAGGGATCAATGGTTCCACTCTTTGCAGTGGAAGGTAAGTTCTGCACTGCACTGTCTTCCTTGTCTGCCTCTAAATGTACTTTTTAGCATTTCCTATTCTATCATTGTAAGAGCCCTGAGTGGATAAAGTCTTTCTGTTAAAGAAAACCTAAATCAGAACATGTGTGCAGTTTCTACTTCTTTGTATCATGAAGTGGACAAGTTAACTCATTTCATGGCCCAGCTTTATCAACCTGTGGTTTTTTGGGTTTTTTTTAATCAAAGTAAATAGCCAGTAAATTCACTTTTGAAAGAGAACAGAGATTGGATGGTTTGGGTTTTGTACTGAGAAGTCAGAGGTGTTGCCAAATGACTACAGCCTAATTGTATCCTCTGGAGCCTCGGGATACTTCGGGTTGTTTGGTCAGTTGGTTTTTCTTTTTGTGAGAAACTTATTGTAAACAGCATCAATTTGTGTTTATGTTTTAGGACGGTTGGAATTTAAAGGCAGTTTGCATTTGAGAGGTCTCAAGTCCTTTCTCATTTTCAGTGTAGACAGTCGACTGACTGCCCTAAGTAGGGGAAGTGGATCACAGTGACAACATTGTCTCTCAAAAGCAGCACATTCCTCATCAAGAACTGTAGCCACTGACCTTTGGGTGGAATCTGTAGGGATCTTTGATGCAGCTGGAAACAGGTTTTGGCCAGATGCTGAATATGGTTGTCCTCTCGTGTCTTGTGGTGGGAAACATAAGCGGTAGTTTTCAGTTCAGGACTTGTCTTCGGCGGCGTTCCAATGAGGTCAGTCAGGTTGGCTTTGTAGCTTATCGAGATGCCAGCCTGCTGACAGCAACCACATGTGAAAATATAGGGTAGTCCCTCCCACCAAACTGATTTTGTTGTAGGTGTGTTTGATAGTTGCAAAATAGTTGTATGACAAAACTAGAGTACTGGTGTGCTTTGTATCCCGATCAGCGCCTGGCACAATCATATTCGGAGCGGATCCAGGTTCTTATCAGTAAGAGCCAAGTGTGGAGATCTCCCTTTCCAGACCATTGGCATAGTCTCCAGCCTGTTACTTCGATTGCCCAAGTGAGTGTGGGACAATAGTGCTGATAGTAGAAGGCTGGGCTGTGGTATGGCACTTTATTTTGGCCTCTTGACAGTATCACTAGCACAGTGCCTAGCCAGTCTAGCTTTCTTTGCAGCTCCTGAGGATAACAAAGAGCTTGAAGCATGCAGAGACAAGATCTCCATGTAGCTGTTATTTTCCCTCCTCCTTTTGCAGACAAGGATAATCAGAAAAAGCATGGACAGAAATGACGATGGAATTTCTTATTCTGCCCTTTCTCCAGGTGGAATTTGCTGGGGGCTTGTGCCTGCTTCACTCCTGCAATGAGGAGATAATCAAGGTTGGAGGGTAGCTACTCTTGAAAAAAAAATAAACAGTGAGGAGTGGTAAAGGTGCAACCTGGCTCCACTGCCACCCACCCCATCAATTAAATGATAAAAAAAAAATACCCTAGACAGAATGACCTGGCTTGCTCACATGCCTTTCGGTCACGGAGAGGAGGCTTTGCTCTGTGGGAGTTGTTTTTAAAGGAGTATTTCTTAAACTTTCCAATGCTTCTGACCAAGCCTCTCATTTTGGGAAACTCTGAGTAATATAACTGGTTGCAAAGTAGAATTTATTTTTGCTTCCTTGCTTCTCTCCCCACCCCCATTAAGTTAGTTTCTGAAAAACAAGTGAAACATTATCTTGATTTGAAAGACCTTCTCTTCACCAAGAATAGCAAGTAGCATTTTCCCATAAGAACACTGACAGGGTTTAGTCACTGCCCAGGTACTCTACATTAACAAATTCCTCTTTGCTAAAATGAAGGCAGTTGTGATGGGTTTCGTTGCTTAAGAGTTCAGAGGAAGAGTACATGGTAACTCTGTGCTCTTTACTTTGATGTTTGGCATGTTTAAGTGAGATCAGAACAGAACTAAATGTCAGACAAGCAGCATAGCTAGACGGAGGGTAGTGCAATCTGGTTCTGTGGTCTACCTTAGTGAAGTTTATCACTTTACTAGCACCACAGGCTGTGACTTTAAGAGCCAGGTGCCAAGGCTCATCTCGCTCCATAATTTGTGTGGTTTGATGATTAAGCAGGTAGTGAGGGAACCCACAAAAAAACCAGGAAATGTATTCTTCTGGAATGGGTCATTTACACAAAGCCCCAGCTGGCAGAGAGATCGCCGCAGCTGCATTATAATTGGGTGGTTGTGCTGATGAATGAGAGATTTGTCCAGTGGTCTTGCAAATAATAAGTCAAAACATTTCTGCGGGCATACAGAACACAGATGCAAGCTGGTGCAGATAGCTGAAGCAGTTATTTGAGGGAAAACATTTAGTAGAGATGAGCTTGCTATTGTTTGTACTCATGTGGCTGGGAGCATTTAGGGAGTCCGGCTGAACCCAGAGCCCCACTGTATGTGCACTGGATGTCAGTGGATCAGCAGACCTTTACTTCTCCTGTTTTGCCCAAACAAGGCTGGAGGAGTGCATTATACAGATGCCAAACTGGTGTTCTGGGAGTTTTCAGCAGTAGGGATTGCCCCCTGCCTCCTAAATTGCAATAGTAGGAGCAGAGTAATTTTTCTCAGTGTCATACTGAAGCCTTGGGAGTTAGATGCTGCCCATAATCAGAGATACCTGCAAAATGGCTCTGTCCAGTGAAAAGGTGTTTGGGGAAGCTCTTTAGGTTCAGGCATATGCTGGTTATCCTTTGGTCTTGTATGAAGGTGCTAAGGTCTGTGTGAGAGCTTTTATGTGGTGTAGCTGCAAAGATTAACATGCTGTGGGAATTCAGCTTGCCAGCCAGCAACCTGGAAATAAGTTTTGTTCTAGAAGCAGACATTGAAATAAAAGTCAAGAATAATTTCTTTCTGCAGCTCAGAAAATAATAAAAGAGATGCTACAGATAAACAGAAACAAAAGAAAGCCAAACGCATAATTATCCATGTTTTAGATCCAGCTCCAAGAGGTTTTATGTGTCATCCAACTAAATAGCTGTCAAGATGCTTACACAGCTTTTTAGATGTGACTTTCTCCTTGAATACAGTGCTCATTGGAGAAAGCATGGATGTGGGGACATACTGTTCCTTATGTAGTCATTTTTTTTCCTTTGGATTTTC
Source organism: Ramphastos sulfuratus (assembly GCA_013399055.1). Taxonomy (NCBI): domain Eukaryota; kingdom Metazoa; phylum Chordata; class Aves; order Piciformes; family Ramphastidae; genus Ramphastos; species Ramphastos sulfuratus. Next base: position 217,355 of record WBNM01021164.1, read on the forward strand.
CATTTCACACCTCACTTCCCCCACCCCCTGCCAAGGGTTACTCATAATTCCTCATCTGATTTGTCTGTCAATGTGTCTCACAACTCCTAAAGGATTATTGGTCACCTCAGCCTATTTTTATAAATCCTGATTTCCTTCAGGTTACAACTAAGCCAAACTATCTTTGTCCAGAAAACAAACAACAACTTTAAAAAGTGTCCAGATCGTCAAACATAAACAAACCCACTGTGTAAGAAGTTTTCCTTTCAACCAGAGAGGTTGGATTGAAATCATGATATGTAATCTTTGGTATGTGGAAGCTGATAAGTCATAACTTTGTATCAATAAAAATAACAACACTTTCTGTGAATATACAGAAGCACATAACACATGCAGCACCCCTTTATGGATCTAGGCTAGATAGAGTGCAACCAACCACTTCTGTAGGGGATGAATGCAGCTAAGTTTGGCTTCTGACTAGTAATTTTGGGACACACACAAATAAGCAAATATGTACCCTTGGCATTTTCCTAGACAGTATCCAGCTACTTCATTGCTTCTTTTTATCTTTCCGTCTTTAGGCTGAGGACTTGCTGTGTATTTGTACAGTGACTAGCACATAGAGGGATGTTGAGCCCTATTACACCATGTGTCTGAAGTATTAGTCGTTAAAAGACCCCCTTGACTGATTTAGTACCATGTTGCACTTGAATTCAAAAGAGACACCAGTGAGGTTTTCAGGTCTTGTCTTATGGTACAGAGTATAGGTGTAAGTTTACATCTGGTTTGGAGAATATACCTGAAACTTCCACATGGCATCTTCAGTTTTCTAGCATGCTTGATAGTATCCTCTGACCACCACCCTCATTGCTTGTGTTTTCTAGTTGACTGAAAGTTGTAGCAATGAAACATGTCAGTTGATAGCCTTTGGGAGAATGTCCTGGATTGACACAATAGGGAAAGAACAGACCTAGATCTGAAGTAAGACGTGAAGCATGACTTAAGCTGAGCTTTGTGTGCCTCTTAGCCGAATCTTCTAGAAAGGCCTGTCTGACCTGGATCTTCTACAAAGGCTTGCCTATACTTTGTCTTTCCTACTGATGGTATTGAACAGTCCTTGACTGTCCCCTAATGAGAAGTGCTGCTTGTTAGGGGTTTTACCCATCAGTTAGCATGGACAACACAAATGTGTTAACCATGTTAACAAATGTGTTTAGGTTGGAAGGGACTTTTGTGGATCATCTGGTCCTCTCTCAACCAACACTGTCCTCCTTCTTGCTCAATGTGGGGTATACTTTGAAGCTGTATGAGGCTGCTTTGAGCTGAGCTGTGAAGCCCCAAACCAACAGAGTTATTTGTGTGTGATCTCAGAAGTGCTGGGTGGAGGGGAGCTACCTGTGCTTGTGCATACCCCTCCCTTGCAGTCACAGTCACATTACCTTTGCTTTAAAATTAATTTTCTGCACAGATGCTGTGTTTTGATTCCCATATATTGGGAAACTGGAACAATGCTGTCATTTGGGATTTGCAAACATTTTGCTTTGAATGCTGAAACAAGCAATGTTGGCTTTCATTCAAGAGCTTCAGTTTTGGATTAGCACTTCGCTGGTTCTCATAGGGAGTGTCATATTCTATGCCTTCAGGAAGTAGATACTTCCATGCATGAGCAGCCTTACTAATTGCAAAGGGATTGACTGCCCTATACAGTCACCTTTAACTTGAATGGTGATGTGCTCTGTAATCTTTACTATGTCCAGGATATGAATACCTTGTTTATTACTCCCAAATATATTTTATACAATAGCTGCGGGCGAGTATCAGTTTTTGTATGTAACAGTGAAAGTTCAGGAGAAATTATCTTTCTGTGCTTTAAAACTGCAAAAAATTAAGTTGAGGGAAACTGTTCTTGAACATGTGGTAAAGCCTTCGTTGTGTAAAGCACCTTTAAGGTTTTGTCACCATGGAAATGATTAAAAATAGTGCTGATACAGGAGTGGGGTTTATATAGAATTTAAATGATGGCATTAAAGAAATTGATATCCTCAAAACTATGAGATCAGGAAAAAAATCACATTGGTTATGGTTAAAAGGACCCGTCTCTGTAATTGGTATTTAATCACCTGGTTTGTGGTCTGAGAGAGGAAGCTTTGATACCCTGTAACAGTGCAATAGCCTTGTGCTGTACTGCATGGCAAAGATACCATTCAAAGAGCTCAGCAGTTCTTCGGAGTGACAGGTCCTGGACTTCTGACCCTCTCCTGGGTGGTTTGACAGCACACACAGCGGTAATTGTCTTAGCTGTTTCTTTGCTTTCTTTAGCTGAGAACTGAAGGCATTTTCACAGAAGTTCCCATTTTCTGTTGTTTTGAGGTTAAACAATAGATCGTGATCGTACAATCAGGCCGACTGTGGAGTTTTTCTTGTTTCTTTTGTGTTTGTGTACGAGTCAAGAGTATATTGATGGGAACCTAAGCTGTGGAATTAAATTTTGCCTTTCAAAGCCTCAGGATTTGATGACGCACAAGTTTTGGAGGAGCAAGTGTCTTGCTTTGACAGATTAAACAGCAGCCCACAAGTTTTTGGTTAATGGTTTTACTCCTCACAGTGATTGCGCAGGTATCAGTTGTGGGAGACCATGAACAAGATTTTAAGATAACCAGAGTCTTCTCCCTACAGGACTCTGAGCATCCTGATAGAGTTTCAGACTCAACTTTATACTCCTCAGAGAACAAATACAGAGTCTTGAGTAGTGTTAATGGATCTGGGTTGCCAGGAAAAGCAATTAGAGCTTTTCTGGTGGAACATAGTGGTCCCAAAATATATCTTGGCATTTTTCAGTTCCTGGTGCCCTCTCTCATAGTTAGGTCAATGTTTACTTTCAAGATTCATTCTTTTGTATTTGCAAGATAATGTGAAATGCAGCTGGGGCTCGTCATCCAGTGACATCCCTTTGCTTTTCATGTGGTGATTGATAACACTGCCTGGTCTGTAGTCTGAACAACCTTGTTGTAAGTCCACTTCTTCATGAACATAGAAAGTCTATTGACTCTCCCATTTTCTTGCATGGGTTTGACAGTCTCAGACCATCTGTTACCAGAAGTAATTTGAAAAATCTTGGCCTTGTTTCCTGTTTCTAAGATTTCAGTTTGCTAGAAGTAGCAGGAGAAAGGCATTGATCTCACTTTGGGAAGTGGAAATGAATAGGTGAAAACCAGGCAAGATGTTAACAGAATTTTTTTCTTTCCTCTTTTAATGGTGAAGTTTTAAGATTTGTAACAGGTAGAATGGTTAGGTTATTTTAAGCTTTCCCTGCCTTTGCCTTAGGAGAATACCTCATTCTTTCTGGAGAATATCATGGCAGGTTCCTCTCATAAGATACATCTGCAGCAGTGGCAGCTGAGCACTCTCTCTGCTCTGCGTTGGCTTAACATGAATCACTTTAAATCTGGGCCCTGCATATCTGTGTCAGCACAGCACTTTGTCCAGCCAGAAGAGGCTCTCGGCAACATGCTGAGATAGATGCCAGCCTGGATTGGAGCTGCTGCTCTGCCCTCATCCAGCCACGTGCCTGCTTGGTTTGTATACCCATAGATACATCCTGCATTGCCAAAATAGGCTTTTTTAGGGGGACAGAACTCTAGCCAATTAATGGCCTAGCGGTGAAATGTGAGTACAAACTATATGGTTATTTTTTGTCTTGCTTTAGCTATGTCAGGACCAGCTCTAAATTTTCCTCTCTAGACTTGGATGCTATCCTATGCAAACTAATATTAGGTCTGAAGATAGAGGGGTGTCAAAAACAGCTGAATAAACAGGTCGACTTCTTATTGTGTACTTAGGTCTCGGCTCTGAAGAGGAGTAAATACAATTGCTGGAGTATGTTGCTTCTCAGGAATGCTGCACTGCTGGCCAAGAGGGATTATTGGTTTTGTCCTGGCAGATTGCTCCTCTGCATTATTCCAGGAGTGACCTTACGACTAATTCTTTGCAATTTGGGACTTAAAGGTCATGGAGACCGCTAGTTTCACCAAACTAAAACGTCTCATTTATAACTGTGATAATGTAGAGCTGCACCAAAATTAGTCTTTTGATTAGGTTCCTAACTGCAGAAAAATCTGTTTACAAGAGATCTCTTATGAAGACAGAACAAGATTGGTAGTCTTTCCCAGGAGTGTAATTACCCTCCTTGTATGATGCATCGGGTGTGAAAACTGAACTCAGGGAATTGACACATGCTGAGTGCCTTGTTAAGCTGCTGTCACAGGGCCCAGTTCTGCATTATGGATGTTATGAGGGTTCTTGGTGTCAGAAGAGCTACCTGAGCCTGAAGGAGCAAAGGGGATCTAGATGTTGTTTCAAATATCTTTCTTCTTGTACAGTTTTGTCCTTGCATTTATTTCTTCTAATAAAGTTAGTGTTGAGTGCATCATAGTATACATAATGTATTAGAGGGTTCTAAAACTGCTGTAAATATCCACCCTCCCACAACGGTACATTGTGAGTGTCACAGCCTGTATTGTCTGCCCTAGCTCTCGCTGTAAGTCACATGTTCATCTTGTCTGTCATACTTTCTTGTCTTTTCCCCCCCAGGATAATGATTGTTTCAAAATGAGACAAAAAGTATCAGAGAACAGTGCTAGTGGAAATATGTCTGTCCTCATTCGGAAGCCATTGCATCACAGCTATTTACCACTGCCTGTGCTCTGCTGCTCTTTACTTGAGATGCTCTTTATTTAAGATGGCAATGCTAGATGAGGTTGTGTGACCAGAGGCAAGATCCATCAAGGATAATGAAACTGTTGTTAGTGATTTCCACTAACAAATGCGAGGTGGGCAGTGGTTCCTGTAGCACCCCCGCGATCTGTGATCCTCTGGAGGAAGCTAGCCATGGGATCAGAAAGCGCAGTCCTGTGGGACTTGGTTCAGCAGCACAGCATTTGCGCAAAGGAGAAATTAAAAACCAAGCAAATTGCAGAGCTTCAGAGGCATTTTGGTAGGCTAAAGAGTTGCAGGCCGTTTGGGGTTTTGTGCTGTTGTGGCACAATAAGATGCTGCATGAAAACACAGAAGAAAGTGATGGGACTGTTTCAGGTGCAAATGCAGCTCTGAAATCTGGTATCTCCCTGTGAGAAACTGGAACATCCAGAGCTCCAAAGCCCAGTGATTTGAAGACAGAAATACTCTGCTTTTCTGAAGTCCCTTTTAAGATGCTTGCAAGCATCACATCAGTATCCAGTATCTGTGCTCTCCCTAAGGCTCTGCAGCCGCCTTCTGACACAAACATGCTCCTTGAGCCGTGCACATCTCTCTTGCTGACGACATTGATGATGCAGGTGCACAAGAGGGAGAAGCCAATTTCAAAGCCATTTATGGTGCTGAAGTGCTGGAAACTCAGCAAAGCAATACATTTGCCAAGGAGGCGAAAGTGAAACAGGTGGGTAAACGTCCATTTGGAAGGTTCTGCTGACTGGCAAGAGGGGAGGAGAGCAGGAAAAGCCGAGGGTGCCCACTGCTAGCAGTGCAGAGTAGCAAGGAAAAGGGATGACGTGGCTTTTTAATCTGGTTTGCATATCTGGGAAGAAATAATTGCTTTGTGTGCTGCTCAGTGCTACCTAAGCTTACTGGCATTTCCCGGAAAGTAGAAGGAGGATAGATTATCTTTCAGAGATTATTTTTGTGAGCAGTTACTACAATGTGTAGCCTTAGTAGCTATCTAATAAAAATTTGAGGTGGTTTCTCAGGTGGCAAATTCTTCCCATCAGAATTCTCACGTGCCTGAAATTACTGGCGTATGTTGTGCAGCCTCGCAGATGAGGCAGCATCCTGTTTTCCTGGTAATGACCAGCTCTGTCATGCTTGGGTGGGATCTGAAGTGTCAGCGTGGGGTTTTCTGCACAGCAGGTATGTTGCCTGGCTATTCTCCACCGTGGCCTTGCATGCAGCTTTCCCTTTGGCAGGCCTGGTCAAAGTGCAGTGATGATAAGATTGTGCTTTTTTTTCCTACACACTCTATCTCTTCTCTGTGGTGGCGAAGTCATTTGTTCCCACCAAAGGCTGAGAGCTGGTAGGTGTCAAGGACTAGACACAGCCATCATGTGTGGAACTTAAAGCGTGTGAATGTAAAAGTATTTGGGACCAGGATCAGTTCAGCTTGTGTCAGAAGCACTTGGTAGTGGTAGGTCTCTATACAGAAGCACACAACAAGGACCACACCTAGGTGGCAGTTAATGCTTTGTGTCTTCTGCTTTCTATTTGATGCAAGCTAAACTTCACAGTCACAGAGTGGCTGCTGTAGTTCATCTAATACTATTCCCTGGCCCTTACACTGCAATGCAGTTAGTCCACTGAAGGTTTTGGAAAGTGTGAAGTGTATATGATACACATATTCCTGCTTTTCATCTAGTACTATGCTGTTTTGTTTCGCTTTCAAATGGAAATTTTGCTGACTCAAGCTCATGCTGCATAATCTCAAATACAGGAGCACATCAAGCTCACGCCACTCTGGCATCTGTAGGTTGTGCCAGAACGCTGAGATCCTGACGTCCAGACAGTGTCTGTGTTGAACATTTACTGCTCTGGAGAAAAGGGCCGTAAATGCTGCAGCAGGCATCAGTGAGGTCCTGAAAGAGGAGATAGTTTTGCCTAAACATGTTTGAAACCTTCCCTCTGATGATGAGTCAGAGGCTTGTTAAAGTGCTGTAGATGGAGCAGGGTGACTGGCTCCTCCCTGATGGTGTGAGTCCAGCAACCTTGATAGGAAGATTTTTCTCCCTCATTCTTCATAAGAATTTAAAGCAATTCAGGAGGATTTGTAACTCCTCCAAGCCTGCAGTTAGGGCTGATGTGTACACTTACATGTGGGACAGCTGTTGTACTTAAGCGACTGAAGATTTTCCTCTTGTCCAGCATCAGGAAGTGTTGTATGCCTTCTGCTTAAAGAACAAAACTGAGAACCAACCCACCTAAATGCCCATGGCCAGTGTATTTTTTTCGAGTATTTCTTCTTCTGGGGAGATGTTGCATGTGATGTGCAACCCAAGAGTGCAGCTGTGTCTCTACCAACACATTTTGCAAGTAGGGAGTGGCTCATGCTCCTGCTAGAAATGTATCTGCAGTCATAGTGAAATTCCGCATAGCCAAAGCAACATTAAAAACAAACCCCAGCTCAGCTCCGGCACGAAAAATACGGAACAGCAGTTGCTGTGTGCAGGATGAAAGCTGATGTTTTGCCAACCTGAAGTGTAAAGCTGGTGCTGGAACTGGGGCCTGAAGAATGGGAGTGTTTGCCAAAAGGAAATGGAAGCAGGGATGGAGGGTTTCGGGGAATGCATCAAAGCCAGCCGTGCCAAAAAGCGTCTCCCCTGCGGACAGGTCTGATTACGCCAGTAACCGCCTTAGCCCGTGCAGATTGCGGCTGGAGCCGCACTTGGGCTTTTGTGTTTTCTAGCTGGGATTGTAGCGTCTCGAGTGTGTGGCTGAGGGAGAGCTGGATTTGGATGGGCCAGCTGTGCTCCTGCCTCTGAGTGACCAAAGGGCATTATGCAGGGATTTGTGAGAGAGGCAAAACCAAAGCCCAGTTGCTCTGCTTGATAGTGGGACGGTCTGCTAAAAATGACCTCTTGCCTTCCCACTTAGGGGGCTTAGAAGAAAGCCACAAATGTTTAGTTGCTTTCAGATTTTGGAGGTGCACTCACTGTATTTGTGTGCAGGCTGGTCTTCAGTGGAACCCATAAATTTAAGAACTGCTTGCCCAGTGGTTTTGGTTTTCTTTTTTTCCCCCTTGGATAGAATAGCTTTCTCTTCCCATCTTCTTATCCCCCTTGATGCTGAAGGATATCTTTGCAGTAGTCTTGAGAACATTGGAGAGCAGAACCCCAGAAGGGTGGTCAGTCAAGTGACAGCTGTGTGCAAAGAAGGTGAAGATACATATGTAGATATATAATATGCTTCAGGAGCAAGTTCTGAAATGCATTGATGTTACAGCTGCCCAGTGTCATGCTGGGATGTGAGTGAGGAGGCTGCTCTGTGAGCTCCCTGGTTCCAGTTCCACTTTGCACTTCTCTCAATCCAAGCAGAAATGTCTTTTGTCCTTTTAAAAATTTTGTTTATTTCAGCATTCTTTTACTTTGCCAGTGGTATTGTCCCAGTGGTGTCTGAGCAAAGGACAAACTCTGTGCCCGTGGGAAGTATCTGTGTGGTTGTTCCAGCCTGTGCATTAGTAACAGCTGAACCCACGTCACCACTTGCTGAACCCACTGAACTCTGTCAGCTCTGAAACGGTGCTGATCCGAGAGTTTGCAGGTTCTTGCCTGGATTAGCTGAGATCTGGAGCAAGGTGGTAGACACTGGTGAGAAAAACATAGGTGAACAAAGGTAGACTGCAAAAGGGGGATGGGAAGACATTCTGATGGGGAAGTACAACAGGTTATCAACATCCATCTTGCTCGCTGTGACTCCAGTGCATGTTGATGGCACTTTTACTTTAGGGTGCCAGGATCTAGCAATTAGCCTGGAGGCCTGAGAATCCGAAGACCTCAGTTCTGCTCTGGACCTGACTCACCATACGACCTTAAGGAAATCACCTTAGTTGCCTTGCTCGGTTTCTCCTTCTTGCTTTTAATCATCAAGACTGTGAGTGGCTCAGGACAGAGACTGCCACTCGATACATATATTCAGAGCATAGATTCATGGGTGCCAGTCTCAGTGCAGTAAATAATGACAATTTCATCAAGATCTTTTTTATATGGATTGGCAAAACACGGAGGTTTATTTAGAGCTTAACTGAGTGAGAATCAGGAAGTGTCTACCTTGTAATATTTCCCTTCAGTTCTCTGGCCTATGGCAAGGAGCTTGTGAGCAAGTGAGCCTCAGCCAAAGCAACTGTATTCAGAGAAGCAAACAAAGCAGAGAAGTCAATGCACTACAGCATTTACCACTGGGTAAAATGAAAAAAAAAAAGCAGAAAATGCCTTGACCTGAAAACACAGTAGAGTGCAAAAGTTTGGTGCTGCTGTTTTGCAACTGTTTTAGAGAGCTGCACATTATTCTTTCTGTGCAAAACCTTCAGAAGGTCATGAAGAGTTTGATTACTGCAGCATGAGCTGCCTGAGGTCCATGATTTGGAAAAGTTTTTATAATCTCAGCCTGGCTCAGTCTTTTTTGCCTAGAATGGAACTTTTTATAGACTTGGTCTTCTCAGCTAAGGTGGGCTTTTTTTGTTGTTTTGGTTTGGCTTTTTAATTCATATTGGTGAACTAACTTAGTGTAGAAGGCTTTCAGTGGATCCACTTGATTTAAGGCCATCTCTGACTATCAGGGAAACTTGTTAGCAGAAAGTTACGTATTATTCAGAATACCCTGACATCCAGTGGTGCCTGCTAGAGTTTAAAGCGGCATATGGATCTAGCTGAGTTCTGGGGACGCCATGCCATCTTTTTCTTCTTGAAGGTAATGAGTTAATGGACAAAATGCCAGCAGATGGTGCTCAAGAATACATGGTACAGCTCCTGGACTTCAGGACAAACCAAGTGTGTGTGTTGAACGTAGCAAGCAACCCTTCCTCTTACTTGTTAAACAGGGTTTTAACAAAACGTTCTAAATGCAGTGGAGCAAACCATTCTGGTGTCCGCTGTCCGTGGTTTTTTTCCCTTTGTATAGCTGCATCTAGCAAGAAGCACCTCCATTTTTACATAAGCACCATCAACATGAAACTGTAACACTAGCTTGGCTCAGCCATCCCCGCAATGAGCTGGGGAGGACCTCTGTGCGGGAGGCTGACCTTTTCCCTTTTGCTGGAACTGCCCTCGTTGCTCAGCAAGAAATAAACAATTGCTGGCACACACAGCCCTCCAAGTCAGTGTACGTTCCTGCAGTAGCTCCAGTTTCTCCAATAAAGAAGTGATTAGTTGTGTGCTGTTGCACGGTCAAGGGCTGAAGAGCAGAGAGCTAGAATTTAACAGGCTATTCTGGATGATGATTGGCAATTAATTTTTTTAATGCAATGGAGATAGTATTTGCCAACGGGAAGAGAAGTTCCCAAGAGTACAGAACATTTCCTGACCATAAAGGACAGGGACAAAGCAGGGATGAAATTTGGTCATCAAGAAGACTAACTTCATCTTTCCCTTTTTGGATCAGCTGCACTGGCTGCTTTAAGACGTTCCTGACATGAAAGAGGGCTGAAAAAGGCAGCTGTTCCATGCTGTCCCATTTTGTGCATTAGAGTCTATTTTTCTTCGATGTTAACTGCATCATGATTATCATCCTTGTCCCAGGAAGTGATGTATGAACAAGGGCTTCAGGATGAGGCCATTATAGGATAGAAAAACATATGAAGATGTGACTCAAAAGAGCTAAAATTTCCTAGGCCCTCCTGAACTTTCTGTTGACAAAAGTGTTCTGGTGCTTTTAAGCTGATGGGAAAACCCACTGCCTTCAGATTTTGGTCACATTTACTTGCTTAATAACACCGGTAAAGTGATTTTTCACATGTGAACTTCAATTTGTCCTCCTCTAAAATAGCACTGAGACTTAGGTCTTTTGGTTTCTGTGAGACTTAATTAATTAGAGTGATGTGAGAATGAAAGATGCCCTGTCAGTGTCAGCTACTCTGCATGCTGCTGCTTCTGGGTACTACATAAATTTCATGGGTTTGCTTTTAAAGTCAGCATAGAGGGCTTTTGGAATGCCGCTAGCAGTGTGGTTCTGGCTGGTCAGTGACTAGGAGGGTCAAATTCCAAGCTGGCATGTGTTATTTTCACTCATATAAATTGTCATGGGAGCCGCTGCTTTTAGTGAAATCCCACTGAAACTGGAGTCCCACTCCAGTATTTTTCTTGCACATGCTATTATTAATGATGAGTGGTGTGTGAGCATTTTCAGCAACCAAAGGCATCTTTTACACCTCCAGGTAGAGGGGAGCGAGCTCCTGGCAGCTGTTGACATGCCTGTTCTCCCATACGGGGCTTTACCAGGCAGCTTCGCTTTTAAGCTCGTGAGTGATTGTTTCTCCTTGCTCCGGAGTCAGCGCAGGTAGAATAGAGCAGATGGCTCGGTGCTGGCTAAGTGCTTGCTGATACACAGCAAATTGCTTCTGTTACCCACTGATAGGTTTCAAGCTTTAATTGAGGCTTTCAGCAAGGCGCTCAGCAGTGAAAAGCATTCTGCTGAAAAAACCAGCAGTGGAACCGTGGGCAAAGGTTCAGGACAGCAGAGTTCAACCCTCTTGGGGATGGTTCCTCTATTTATTTATTTATTTCCCCGCTGCTTTCCCACCATCACTCAAGACTTCTGTAATGTTGCCTGCAGATTGCAGCTCAGTGTATCAGTGTGTTGCCATCCTCTGCACTCAAAACATGGAGCCAGAGGCTGGTGAGTTTGGGTTTTCTGCTCGTGGCAGGCTCAACACCTCTGCAAAGGTAGCTGACTCCTGATGCTCCCTTTCAGTCACTGCCTGCTCTAAGCAGCAGCAGCCTTTGTAGGTTTCCTCTTGCAGAGCAGGGAGTACAGCTCCTGCTGTTTTTTTCTCTTATGTACGTCAGCATCATCAATTTTAATTTTTAATGGACATCTCTAAAAGGGAGAGGAAACCTCCCTTGCTCCTCACTCCCCCAAAGCAAAACTGGATCTGACAGTGGAACAAAGATATTTGTGGTAGGGCTGTCTGAGCAGCGTCCTGTTGGGTAAGAGGCTTTCCTTCAGCAGCTGTCCCTTAGGCTGAAGGAGCTGCTCTCCAAAATTGAGTCGTAGCTCACCCAAGTAAGGGGCAGCCCAGAGCAGGCAGGGATAGGGATACAATAACCCAGTGGTCTAACTCTCATGTTTCCCCTGCTCCCACTTCTTACTGGGCTTTGAATTATGCTTTGAATCTCATTCCATCATTGTACAGGACTGAGGAATAGATCTCAGCATGGAAAATGAGCTGGCTTTGGTGCCCTCAGTCAAGAACGACTTGCTTCAGGTTGGAGAGCTGAGTGGTTGGCTTTGAAGTTGAGAGTTTGTTTAGTGCTGGAATGGGCCTAACAAAAAGACTGTAAAAGAGGCTCTTCATGAATAAGAGCAACTAAACTCTGTGAGGAAACTCAAGTTTCCCAAAGAGTCTTGAGAGATCTCTGGTGACAGTATAAGCTTAAGAAAGCTTAGGGTGGACCCTCCCTGCCCCAAGGAGCTCAGATGTACAAAGACTTTTGCTCAGTTCTGAAATCCCAAACACATTCAATGATGTCCACAACCTGTGTTTTCATATTGCTTTAGCATTTTCAGTGCCTTGAAATGCACTGAAGTGTGGACTGCTGCTGGTGTGGTTTTGTACTTGCATGGCTTTAATTAAAAAGATAATTGGATTGCTTTATCAACCTTTACACGTCAACCCCATGCCAACCTCTTCTCCCTCCTCTATCAACACTGACAAACCCAAAGCAACTGAAATCTGTATTTTTCTGTATTGTTTTCTTCTGTCGCGTTTTGGATAGGGGTACAGGGGTGACTGTTTTGTGTTGAGCATCAGATCTGGTGCCACAGTGGGAAGGAAACAGCTGATAAGCGGAGAGGCAGCCTGTTCAGATGGTTCCTGCAGAGCTGCCTACTGTGAGCCAAGAGGGAAATGCCCTGTAGAAACCAAGTTCCAAAACAAAATAAACCAAAGCAGGCGGACCTTTTGGGAAGTCCTCTGCCTTTATTACACTGACAATGTATAGCCCAAAACGTCCAGCGGCTCTGCAAGCTGCGTGACATGGGCAGTGTTTGTGACTTCCCTGGAAGTGCTGCCAAGGAATGCAAGATCCATTTTTAGTGCAAAACACTGATCTTTTCCTGTAAACAGAGAAGTGCCCAGCCTGTGCTGGTTAATGAACCTGAGCATGTATCAGACTTCTTAACATCCCTTACACCAGAGGACCACACTCATGCTCAGACAGGAGTAGAAGGGTGTATGGACTAAACACACCAGGGTCCTGGCAATGGCTCTCCATCAGCCAGGAGATCTGCTTCCTGGTCAGCTCCAGCACTGCCTGCTTTGGCAAGCCTCTCCTGGTTCTAGTGCATGCTCCATGTTGTTTTGGGGAGTGGCATTTTATTGCTCGTCATCGTTTCCTTCAGCTTCTGGAGTTTCATCAAGCCACCTCTGGGAATTTGGGAGGGTGGGTTTTCTCTAAAGAATATTATTTATAATGCTAAGCAGCCTTTGCTCCAGTCATTTGTGGCAACATGGCTGCTGAGGAGGTAAGGATTGTCTTTTGCTTACCAGCTGGTCTGTGCTTAGGGCAATTGCTGAAGCAGCTGGGACATAGCCCAGAAGTACAGCAGGGGCATGGAGGGGCCTGGGGCAGCTGGAATTAGGCAATCAGGAATGCTTTGCTTGAGAGGAAATGCTGTTGTCTGGAAGACTCTCAGACTTTATGAGCTAGTTTCTGTTACAGCTCTAGGGTGATGGTGTGATTTTTCTGCATTCTTCAAGACAGAAAAAACCCACCTGTGGGTTACTGAAATTTTTCACTTTGATGAAATGGAATGTGATTAATACCAAATGTGAATTCACCAATTAGCAATGTACAATAAAGTGTCCATAGAATGATGCTTTGATGGCATCTCTCTCTTCCCCTTTCTTAAGGACTAACTCCTGTGAAAAGGACCTACAGCTTTGGAAACAGTGCAATAGCAGACATCAGTTATTTGTCTGAGAAACAAGGTGTTTGCAGGGGGAGAGGATGGGAAGAAAGATGCTGTAGAGTTTAAAAATACATTTTAAAGTGAAAAAAAGAGAATCACAGTTTTCATTTCTTCCTCAGAAGAAATCAATTTAGGCACATGAGGTTTTCTTTCCCATTTAAATGTTTCAAGTGGAGCTTTGCAACAAACAAAAAAGGCAAAACTCAAAACACAAAGGAGCCCACTTAACAGTTGCTTGTGGGAGGTATATATACAGCCAGTGTTTTTCAAGGATTTTATGGTGATGACAGTGTGACCCTCTCAATTTTTTTTTCTTGCAGAAAAAGATTTACAAGTACAAGAAGGTGCTTAGTAACCCCAGCCGCTGGGAGGTGGTGTTGAAGGAGATCAGGACGCTGGTGGACATGGCACTGACGTCTCCACTTCAGGATGACTCCATTCACCAAGCACCACTGGAGATTGTCTCAAAACTGCTCTCAGAGGTATGACCTCAGCAGTACACCTGCAAAACACTTTGTTTCACATTTAGGTGAGGGATAAACAGTTAAAAGTTTGCGAGTGGGTTTTATTTTAACTTGGGCTGTCAAAATTCTGCCTTTGAGTCTGCTTGTGACTTCTGCTGACTTGAATGGAATTTGTACTTGCTGGTGAGAAGGAGAACTTGACCCTTGTTAGGTAGATCCCTAACACATTTCTCTTGAGGCTTTTTTTGTTGTTTCTGACTATTTATGGTAAATTAACTATGGGTCTGATTTAAATCTTATTTCAAGTCAGTGGTGAAACTCCCCTTGACTTCCATTCCATTGGCTTTGTTTCTGTGACCTATAATTCTTGTAGCAGTATTTAGATACCAATGAATTCATTGTGCAGCTATTTTATTTTTACCAGTTCTGACAGAAAAAAAGATTTTCTTTCTTCAGGGCCATCTATCCTCTTTCTGCAGCATCTATTTCAGATTGTTAACAGGAAATGTAATGCCAAGCAGCTGTTTCATGTCTTAGTTCTGATGTGCAAAGGTTTGTGATAAGGAAAAAAGTTGCTAGTGGTTTATCTTGGAGTGGACAAAGATATTAGATTCTGCCCCTTTACTCTGC
>WBNM01021166.1:0-95971 GCA_013399055.1 Ramphastos sulfuratus
TGGACTCAATGATCTTAGGAGGTATTTTCCAGTTGGAACAAGTTTCATGATAATGCAGACAAAATCTTCAGAGAGGCTGAAGAGCAGCAGAAACCATGGAGTCAGTTTGCAGAGGTGACAGAGGAAGAGAGAAAGCAAAAAAAAAAAAAAAAAAAAAAAGAAGTGAAAGCTTTCTACTGTTGCTTGCGAAAAATGCCAGGAAATGAGCAAGATGCTGCTGCCAGGAATAAAGTTTGTGATACCAAAATGGTTCATCAAAGTGTTTGACATGCAAAACCAGGCCAAGAGTTTGGGGACTTTTTTGCCTTTCTTTTTTTTTTTTTGGTGCATTTTTCTTTCGAAAGGATCAGGAGCAGAAGAAATGAACTCCGGCGTTGTGCTGCCGAGGAGTCTGGCACTGCAAGTTCCCTAATTAAAGACAGGTCCTTTCTGGGATGCTGCAGTTCAGCTGCTGGGAAAACTCAGCCCCTAGAAAGAATGGCTCCAAAACTGCTGGAGACACCAAGGCAGTGATTAAAACAAGAACGTCAGGGACACATCCAAGTTCAAACTGAAGGCTCGGGGGAGTGAGCAGAGATGCCTCATCAAGGAAAGGTTGGAGGACCACAGAAAGCAATATAAAAGGAGAAGGAAAAACCTCCTGCTTGTGGGCATTGACACAAACCCAAACCACTTCACAGCCCTGGAATCACAGAATTGTTTCATCTGGGAAAGACCTCTAAGATCATCGAGTCCAACCATCGACCCAACACCACTGTGGCCATTAAACCACGTCCCAAAGTGCCATGCCCACATGTTTCCTGAGCACCTCCAGGGATGAGAACCCCACCACCTCCCTGGGCAGCCTGAGTCAGGCCTTGGAAACCCTTCTGTGAAAGAAATTATTCCTCGTGTCCAACCTAAACCTCCCCAGGTGCAGTCTGAGTCCACTTCCTCATCCTATTGGTTATTAATAGAGAAAACAGTCCCCCACCAGGCTCCTTAATGGAGGAAACAGACCCCCACCTGGCTCCAGCCTCCTTTCAGGAGCTGCAGAGAGCCAGGAGGTCTCCCCTGAGCCTCCTTGTGTGCAAGCAGAACAACCCCAGCTCCCTCAGCTGCTCCTCACCAGATCTGTGCTCTAGCCCCATCACCAGCTTTGTTTTCCCCCTTACTGAGATGCCAAGCCACACGAAATAGTCACTTTCACAAGAAGCTGCCACTCCAGAGTCGGGGCTGGTGGCCCTGCCCCGGTGGGCAGCACACCCCAAAGCTAGCAGAGCCTGGACCTCCTGCGCCGTGCTCAAAGGCCCTGCCCCGTCAGCTAACGCACTCCTGAGGCGCAGGATCCTTCTCCCTCACTTCCAGCCCCACGTCTAGAAATGTCCAAAAGCCATCCCTGAGAAGGGGAGAAGCCACAGCTCACTTAAGCACCAGAGAGGAGGCTTCCAGTGACGGAAGGAATGCCTGCAGCATGACTTGCCAGGCTCACACCACGGAGCGCTGGAGCTGTCTCCTCACCTCTCAAGTGCCGCAGCAGCGGCGACGTTTCTGAGCCAACAGCAAGGCGCTGGCGGCCGAGCCCTGAGCCAGCTGCGCTGTAACCCAAGCCAGGCCCAGCAGCAGTAACAGGAGCCTGGAGAAATGTCACCAGGCTGGGGGGCACTCATCCCTGCTATCTTTAGCTAGCTAAAAGTTAATCGCCTTAAGCTCCCAGCACAGTCAGTGGAAAGTGCCTGGGACCTCCGAGGGGTGATCCTGCTCTATTCTCAGCACCACTGCTGCCCATGATCGCTGAATCACCCCCGGAGCTGCCTCTCCTTCCTCCCTGCCTTAAGATTGAAGAGGGTAGATTTAGGCTGGAGATTAGGAAGAAGTTCTTTGCAGTGAGGGTGGTGAGACACTGGCACAGGCTGCCCAGGGAGGTTGTGGAGCACAGAAGCACCGGACGTGATCAAAGATGCTGCGGGAAAGGCTGCCAAAGTGCTTGCTGCAGCAGGTACAGTCACCCAGAGCGGTCCATGGCCATACCCTCAGCAGATCAGGGCTTTCCAGCACAACCTGCCCTGGCAAATCTGTATCTACCATTCTCAAGCCACCTTCTTGTCCATCATGTGTTTGGAAATGGACTCCAATGGCAGGGATTAGTCCATAGTTCCCCAGAACATAAAACCATGGAATAGTTTGGGTTGGAAGGGACCTTAAAGATCATCTATCTCCAAGCCACATACCATGGGCAAGGATACCCTCCACTAGACCAGGCTGCCTTGACATCTCCAGCAAAAGGGCATCCACAACCTCTCTGGGCAACCTGTTCCACTGTCTCACCCCCCCTCATAATGAAGCATCTCTTCCTAATACCTGATCAGAGCCTCTCCTCTTTCAGCCCCAAACTGTTACCCCTCATCCTCTTGCTACACTCCCTGGTAAAGAGTCCCTCTCTGCTTCACCTTTCTCAAAGGTGTCCTTGTGTCCTGTTGCCACAGACCTTCCTGAGCACCACAGTTCTTTGGGAATGACACACATTGGACCTTACAGTCACATCAAACAGCTTTTCCAGCCTGAACATTGTCCAACACCATGGACTTGAACACATCCACCTCCTTGAGGCTGCCCTTAACCTACTGGTCCCTCATTGCTCTCCTTCCCAAGCAGGCTGGAGAGTGTTTGGGCCTGGGCAAAGACTATGTGAAGACTGAGAACTTAGCTTGGTTTTGGGCCCCTCACTCCAAGAAGGACATCGAGGTGCTAGAGCACATCCAAAGAGCAGCAACTAAGCCGGTGAAGGGCCTTGAGGAGTGGCTGAGGGATCTGGGGTTGTTTAGTCTTCAGAAGAGGAGGCTGAGGGCAGACCTCATTGCCCTCTGCAATTCCCTGAAAGGAGGCTGGAGCCAGGTGGGGCTTGGTCTCTTCTCACATCCAGCAAGCCACAGGACAAGAGGAAACAGCCTCAAGTTGTGCCAAGGGAGGTTCAGGATGGGTATCAGGAACAATTTCTCCCCAGCAAAGGTTGTCAGGCACTGGGGCAGGCTGCCCAGGGAGGTGGTGGAGTCCCCATCCCTGGAGGTACTGAGAAGACAGATGGGAGTGGTGCTGAGGGCCACGGAGCAGTGGCAGTGGCTGAGCAGCAGGGGTGGGACTGGGAGCTGTGTGTGAGCAGCTGGACTTGGTGATCTCAAAGGTCTCTTCCAGCCTCAGCAGTGCTTTGGTTCTGTGACTATGCAAAAAGAGATGGAGCACTTCAGAAGCCTTTAACATGAAAGGCTGTTCTGAACTTCCCTTCCCTATTCCATAGCCATGCTGGGATCTCCTCACTAGTCACAGCTCCAGCAGCCTTTGTGCTGCCCAACTTCACCCCACACGCCCAAACTGCACTTTTACATCCCTCCCTTGTCACCAGCCCTTTGTACCCTTTGCCTGCTCTCCTTCTGCACTTGGGCTCCTTGAGAAGCTCCTTGCTTCACTGAGTTGCCTTCTGGTGCAATTCCTGATCTTCCTGCACAACAGGAAGGTTTGCTCCCAAACACACAATAGGTTTTCTTCAAAAACCAGCTGCTACTTAGGCTTGGTCTATAATTTTTAGGTGTCTGAAAGCTGGTGAAATTAATCTCATGACAGTGACAGTCTTGAGCCCAAGTAGTAAGTGGAAGCCCTCAAGAGTTTTTGCAGAACCCTGGTGCTGGGCAGTCCATCCCACCCAGCCTGGCTTTGATGCCAGTTCCTGCAACCCACCCCATGGTGAGCAGCAAGAGATCAGTCATAAGGACTCTACCACTATTGGGAGGCAAAATGAGACAGCTCAAGGAAAGTCACACCAAGAGGTCAGCCTGGAGCAAGGGCCAAGCCCTGATGAAGCCACTTATGGCAGAACTGGACAAACCTGATTGTCCCCACCAGCAGAGGTGTGCAGGCTGGTTGGGGCAGATCACCACCCAGGTCATGAGAATCAGGTCAAGGGCTCACAGGGGCTGGCAGCTCCCTGAGCAGACCACTGGCTGCTAGCAGTGACTGCAATTGCTTAGCAATTAGTCAAGTAGGGCAACTGAGGTTTGTTATCAGAGGCTGGAGAAGTCACCAGGTGTTGTGGCAATACCTGTGGGTGTCCACAAACAGCACTGACCATCAGGCAGTCCTCTGATGCCAACTGTCCAGGGTGCCCTGGGTTGGGCAGCAGGGTATGGAGAGCACCAAGACCATCGCTCCTTTAGGAGAGGATGATGACATGGAGGAGGCAACCAAAAGCCAAGATACCTGCCTGGGACAATCTCAACAGTTCACCCTGGGCAGGGTGTTCAGCTGGGCATAAGGAGCTGAAGCTCTGAACTGAAGGAGTCATTTTGGGGGTACAGCTACAGTTGTACAGTCCCTCTGTGTCCCCACAGGCATCTTAAAAACAGGAAAAGAAGGAAGGGAACTGGGAGAGGACAGCAGTCAAGCATGGCCTCAGGAAGAACTGGATTAGCCAAATGCTGCTCAGAGAGAAGGAGCAGAGGTCAGGAGGCATTTCTGCAGTGCAGTGCAGAAGGTGTTTCAGCACAGAACCAGAGAACTCTTTTGGCTGGAAAAGACTTTTGAGATCATCAGCTCAAAGCACCAACCCAATACTGCCAGGTCACCGCTAAGCCATGGCCCTCGGCACCACAGCTACACAGCTCTGAAAAGCCTCCAGGGATGGGGACTCCAGCACTGCCCTGGGCAGCCTGGGACAGGCCTTGACAACCCTCAAGGGGAAGAAATTGATCCTCATGTCCAACCTAAACCTCCCCTGGGCAACTTGAGGCTGTTTCCTGTTCTCCTATCTCTTGTTCCTCAGGAGAAGAGTCCATCCCCCACCGGGCTCCAACCTCCTTTCAGGGAGTAGTTGTAGAGAGCCTGAAGGTTTCCCCTCAGCCTCCTCTTCTCCAGGATGAACAACTCCATCTCCCTCAGCTGCTCCTCACCAGACCTGTGCTCCAGACCCTTCAGCAGCTTCACTGCCCTTCCCTGGACCTGCTCCAACACCTCAAGATCCAGAATTGTCATTCCTGCAGAATAAGTAACACCAAGGTGGCTCTTGGGCTGAGATGGGAGAGCTGGAAGCTACTGGGGAGCCAGCAGGGAAAGAAAGTGAAGACTCCTAACTGAAACTCAGAAGTCCTCTTACCCTCCTGCTGTGGGTTCACCTGTGTCAGGCAGGCAGGCACAGAGAGCAGCTGCGGAAACCTCAACTTGCAAACTGCTGCAAGTATAAAGATGAAAGACAAAGATTCCCCAGGCCAACAACTGCACCTTTTGCATGACAATGAGGTGCAAAAATGAGGAGTAAACACCAAGAACACCTCGAGGTGGTTGATAGAAGCTTCCCAGAGAGGTAATTTCTGATCTGAAGATAAGCCTAAAGGTTTAATCTGAAATGCTAACGAGCAAGGGAAAACTGGGGAAGTGCTGAAGGACTTGAGCTTGGAGATACTGGTGTGTCTCACCATCTCCCACTGAGGGCTGGGATGGAGCCCTCTGCCACAGGGCAGGCAGTGCCCAGGTTCTGCCCTGTCCTTCTGCAGCCCCACGGAGGGAACAATGCAAGGTAGCTGCCACAAATCAGAAGGGTTAAGTGACAGAGCTTTTACAGTGCCAAATGGAAGTAACAAAATGCAGGAAGCATCCTGTCAGATGTCACTTAGCAGCCACATCGTGGGGGAATCTGGGAGAGGGATTTGCTTACATAGCAGGAATTCCCCAGCCCACGAGGAGAGGGAGAAGCAGAAGGGGCAAGAGGGGCAGAATCTAATCTTGGCCCTGGAATGAAGGGGAAAGATTGCTCAGTTCCAACTTTATCTCGGGGAGCAAACACATGCTGTGGCACCTCATCGTTTCACAGAGCCACCTCTCTCCTCCTTGTCCCCAGCGATTCCTGCCTTGGGCACAGGGCAGGAGAGAAAACAGTGCAGGAGAGGACCTCTGCTCCGTAGGGTCTAGCAACGCAAGGGCCAAAGCCTCAGGCAGAATGCTGCAAGGAGAACAATGAAAATTGATCCTCCTCCCCCTCTGCTCTGCCCTGGTGAGGCCACAGCTGGAGACCTGGGTCCAGTTCTGGGCTCCCCAGTTCAAGAAGTGCAGGGACTTGCTGGAAGGCTACAAAACGCCGTGGGGACTGGAACACCTCTGTGATGGGGAGAGACTGAAAGAATCAGGCTTCGCAGTCTGGAGAAGACTTGGAGGGATCTCTTCAAGGGTGATCAATACTTCAACAGTGGCTGTCAGAAGGATGGGACCAGATGTTTTCCAGTGGTGCCCAGTGACAGCATAAGAGGGAACAGGCATGAACCTGAACCTAAGTTCCATCTAAACATGAGGAGGAACTTCTTTAATTTAAGGGTAATGGAGCACTGGAAGAGGCTGCCCAGGGAGGTGGTGGAGTCTCCATCTCTGGAGGCATTCAAACCCCATCTGGATGTGTTCCTGTGTGACCCTGCCTTGGAAAGGAGGTTGGACTGGATGATCTCCAGAGGTCCATTCCAACTCTCACCATGCTAGGATGCCTAAAACTGTGTTCCTGGCACCTCCTTGACTGCAGCTAGAAGGAAGCCCCTGACTTAGTCTCTTTGCATTGTGTTTTCTCCCTGAGCACATGGCAGGGACTGGAACAGCATAAGAAAGGCACCAGAACCTCAGGAAATGATGATGAGGATGATGATGAAATTACCCAGCTACCCACTTGGGCCCTGCCTCTGCTGTGAAGTGGATTATCTCATGTGGCTTGGCTTGGAGGAGGCTGCTCAGCTTCCACGTGCAGGGAAGCCAACTGGGATCCTGGAAGCGACAGCCTCCTGCTAAGAAGGAGCTCCACCTAAGCTAATTAGCTCTGCCTTTCAACAGGCTTCATTAGGCGTGGCACCATGCCGGGCTGCTGCGGCCAGACAGCTTCCGCCTCTGCAGCTGCTCCGTCCCTGCTCTGGGGAGTGGGCACGGTGCTGCCTGGGGTCACACACCAAGGGGCTGTCTGCTGGACTGGGGGCTCCTGCCTGGGTCTTTAATTCAGGAAAGGGACAAAAGCCCAAACCTGCAGCATAAAGGCTGTAAGGCACTACCCAGTGGCCAGGTGGCTTTGGAAGCTCTCCAGACAAGGAGACTCCACAACCTCTCTGGGCCACCTGCTCCAAGGCTCCAGCACCCTCACACCAGAGAAGTTTCTGCTGGGTTCCAGTTTGCGCCCATTGCCCCTTGTGCTGTCACTGGGCACCACTGAGAAGAGTCTGGCCCCATCCACAGATCCTTTATCTCTTGCTGAGCGCTCATCAGATGCCCTCTGGGGCTGCTCTTCCCAAGTCTCTCAGCCCTTCCTCCTCCCAGAGTTGCTCCAGGCCCCTCAGCATCTTTGGAGCCTCTCTGGACTCTCTGTGGTAGTTCCCTGTTACTCTCTCCAGTAGTTCCCTGTCTCACTTGAACTGGGAAGCCCAGAACAGGAGCCAGGACTCCAGCTGTGGACTCACCAGACCAGAGCAGAGAAGAACCTCCCTTCACCTGCTGGCCACACTCTGCTCCATGCATCCCACGAAACTTCTGCGCCATGCAGGCACATTGCTGGCTGCTGAANCAGCTTCCGCCTCTGCAGCTGCTCCGTCCCTGCTCTGGGGAGTGGGCACGGTGCTGCCTGGGGTCACACACCAAGGGGCTGTCTGCTGGACTGGGGGCTCCTGCCTGGGTCTTTAATTCAGGAAAGGGACAAAAGCCCAAACCTGCAGCATAAAGGCTGTAAGGCACTACCCAGTGGCCAGGTGGCTTTGGAAGCTCTCCAGACAAGGAGACTCCACAACCTCTCTGGGCCACCTGCTCCAAGGCTCCAGCACCCTCACACCAGAGAAGTTTCTGCTGGGTTCCAGTTTGCGCCCATTGCCCCTTGTGCTGTCACTGGGCACCACTGAGAAGAGTCTGGCCCCATCCACAGATCCTTTATCTCTTGCTGAGCGCTCATCAGATGCCCTCTGGGGCTGCTCTTCCCAAGTCTCTCAGCCCTTCCTCCTCCCAGAGTTGCTCCAGGCCCCTCAGCATCTTTGGAGCCTCTCTGGACTCTCTGTGGTAGTTCCCTGTTACTCTCTCCAGTAGTTCCCTGTCTCACTTGAACTGGGAAGCCCAGAACAGGAGCCAGGACTCCAGCTGTGGACTCACCAGACCAGAGCAGAGAAGAACCTCCCTTCACCTGCTGGCCACACTCTGCTCCATGCATCCCAAGAGACTTCTGGGCCATGCAGGCACATTGCTGGCTGATGAAGAACTTGTTGTCCCCCAGCAGTCCCAGCTCCCTCTCCACAGAGCTGCTTTCCAGTGGGCTGTGCTCACCTGCACTGCTGCAGAGGGTTCTTCCTCCCCAGCTGCAGGACCCTGCACTTGCCCTGGTTGAGCTCCATGAGGCTCCCCTCTGCCCAGCTCTCCAGCCTGCCCAGGTCTGGCTGAATGGCAGCACAGCCTGGCAGGGTGTCACCCAAAAACTGCAAATGGAACAAACCCTGGAAATCCAAAGCACAGTGCAGATCTACCCCAAAAGCTCCACCTGCCCACTGGCACTAGATGCAAAGACAAAGCTCATTCATAATCCTGTGGTCTTCCTGAGGAAAATTCATCAGATAATCTGAATGAGGATCAAGATCAGGGTCCCCACGTGCCCCACAGCAATCATAGAACCATTTAGACTGGAAAAGACCTTCAAGATGGAGTCCAACCATTAACCCAACACTACCACGGCCAAAGCTAAACCACACTGCAGTGTGGAACAGGCTGCTGGTAAAGTGTTAGACCTGCTCAAATCAGCTTCCTCGGCCCCTGGGAGGGTTTCAGTTTAACACCAGATTGTCTTCTGCTTCCTCTCCATTTCATTTCCTTCAGGTCTTCAACGGGGGAGTTAAAGTGTGGCTCCTGGAAGCAATCCCAACCTGAAATGATGGGAATTGCTGAAGGCATTCCCCAACCTTCGTGCCTCCATGCCTTGGAAAGGTGGGCACACAGCTCCACAGTACATTGGGAGCCACCATGCCAGCTACTTAAGTGATATTAATTATAAAATATAATTAAATGTTTTTGGGGTTTTTTTCCATGGCTAAATGTAATTTACTGAAAGCATTACCCTTTGGGATGGAAGCTTTAAAAAAATCTGATTTGGTTTGGAATGTTAATCTCTGTTCTTACAAGAGACATTTTACTACTCAAAGGGTAAGGAAGTCAACCTGGCTGCTTTACCTCAGCTGAACCTCCTGCCCTCATTTGACCTCTCAGAAGGAATGGTCATGGCTGCCACCCCACAGCTCAAACCCAGAGATGCTGCTGAGCACAGCCTCTGCATTCTGCTGCCTGTTGCAAAAAATGACCTGTTTGGACAGATTTGGTGTTCAAGTGAGACTCTGAGTAAGCTCTATCGCCTGATCTGGAGCGGGACCAGAGGACACTGCGGGGAGTCAGAGCATTGCTCACCACGGGGCCGCGGGCCTGGCAGGGAGCAGGACCAGCCCAAAGAGCTTCAGCAGGCTGAAAGCAAGTGAAAAACTTTGCTGCTTCTTCCACACAATCACAGAACTGTTTGGGTTAGAAAAGACTTCTAAGGTCATTGACCAACATGACCACAGCCATCAAACCATGTCCCCAACTGCCATGGTCACAGGTCTCTTGAACACCTCCAGGGATGGTAACTCCAGCACCATCCTGGGCAGCCTGTGCCAAAGCCTGACCACTCTGGCAGGAAAGAAATTGTTCCTCCCGTCCAACCTAAACCTCCTCTGGCACAATTTCAGGTCGTTTCCTCTCATTCTATCCCCTGATACTATAGAGAAGAGAGCAAATCCCACCTCACTCCAACCTCCTTCCAGGGAGTTGTAGAGAGCCTCCTCTCTTCCACGACCCTCCAGCTTCTGAAAAAGAGGACTGTCTCTGTGTGTTAAGCCAGTGCTAGCTCACTGGTGGCATCTCCAGATGTCCAGATCCACTCTCCACACATCCACACTCTCTGACTCTGAACATTCAGGGCAGCCTCGAGTCACAAACCTAAAACTCTGCAGACCTGCAGTAGGTGACAGCAGAGGTAAAATATTCCTTGTGCTAATCATCTGTATTAATCTAGCCCAGGGAACAATTTGAGCTGCTCATGGCAGTGACTCAGTCTGCTTTCTGTTTACCAAACCCTTTCAGAATGATCTGTTTAAAATCACCCAGCAAGTCCCACGAGGACAAAGGGTGGGGAGGAAGAGGGAGATGTCAG
Source organism: Ramphastos sulfuratus (assembly GCA_013399055.1). Classification (NCBI taxonomy): domain Eukaryota; kingdom Metazoa; phylum Chordata; class Aves; order Piciformes; family Ramphastidae; genus Ramphastos; species Ramphastos sulfuratus. The sequence continues at coordinate 10,202 of WBNM01021166.1, forward strand.
GATCCCACAAAGCAGCATCAGTTGTTTTGACAGCTTTTAATATTCCATATTAATCCTCTCACGTGCTGAGCTCCACTGTACCTCTGTGTCACCTTCAAAGTGAGGCCATCACACCCTGGTCAACAGCTTTTTCAAAGGTCTCTTTGGGACACGGGGCAGAACTGGATCAAATTTTCCCCAGCACTGCCAGGGACACAGCACCAGAGTCACTACAGGGTTGTCCATAGTCAGAAGTAGATAAGATAGACCACAAGATGAAATCTATTTGTGGTTTTTTTCCTTCTATCTGGATCATTTTAGCCAGGTGGTGATTAAACCTGGAGGTCTGAGCCCTGTAGGACTCAAATTNAGTGGGCTGTGCTCACCTGCACTGCTGCAGAGGGTTCTTCCTCCCCAGCTGCAGGACCCTGCACTTGCCCTGGTTGAGCTCCATGAGGCTCCCCTCTGCCCAGCTCTCCAGCCTGCCCAGGTCTGGCTGAATGGCAGCACAGCCTGGCAGGGAGTCACCCAAAAACTGCAAATGGAACAAACCCTGGAAATCCAAAGCACAGTGCAGATCTACCCCAAAAGCTCCACCTGCCCACTGGCACTAGATGCAAAGACAAAGCTCATTCATAATCCTGTGGTCTTCCTGAGGAAAATTCATCAGATAATCTGAATGAGGATCAAGATCAGGGTCCCCACGTGCCCCACAGCAATCATAGAACCATTTAGACTGGAAAAGACCTTCAAGATGGAGTCCAACCATTAACCCAACACTACCACGGCCAAAGCTAAACCACACTGCAGTGTGGAACAGGCTGCTGGTAAAGTGTTAGACCTGCTCAAATCAGCTTCCTCGGCCCCTGGGAGGGTTTCAGTTTAACACCAGATTGTCTTCTGCTTCCTCTCCATTTCATTTCCTTCAGGTCTTCAACGGGGGAGTTAAAGTGTGGCTCCTGGAAGCAATCCCAACCTGAAATGATGGGAATTGCTGAAGGCATTCCCCAACCTTCGTGCCTCCATGCCTTGGAAAGGTGGGCACACAGCTCCACAGTACATTGGGAGCCACCATGCCAGCTACTTAAGTGATATTAATTATAAAATATAATTAAATGTTTTTGGGGTTTTTTTCCATGGCTAAATGTAATTTACTGAAAGCATTACCCTTTGGGATGGAAGCTTTAAAAAAATCTGATTTGGTTTGGAATGTTAATCTCTGTTCTTACAAGAGACATTTTACTACTCAAAGGGTAAGGAAGTCAACCTGGCTGCTTTACCTCAGCTGAACCTCCTGCCCTCATTTGACCTCTCAGAAGGAATGGTCATGGCTGCCACCCCACAGCTCAAACCCAGAGATGCTGCTGAGCACAGCCTCTGCATTCTGCTGCCTGTTGCAAAAAATGACCTGTTTGGACAGATTTGGTGTTCAAGTGAGACTCTGAGTAAGCTCTATCGCCTGATCTGGAGCGGGACCAGAGGACACTGCGGGGAGTCAGAGCATTGCTCACCACGGGGCCGCGGGCCTGGCAGGGAGCAGGACCAGCCCAAAGAGCTTCAGCAGGCTGAAAGCAAGTGAAAAACTTTGCTGCTTCTTCCACACAATCACAGAACTGTTTGGGTTAGAAAAGACTTCTAAGGTCATTGACCAACATGACCACAGCCATCAAACCATGTCCCCAACTGCCATGGTCACAGGTCTCTTGAACACCTCCAGGGATGGTAACTCCAGCACCATCCTGGGCAGCCTGTGCCAAAGCCTGACCACTCTGGCAGGAAAGAAATTGTTCCTCCCGTCCAACCTAAACCTCCTCTGGCACAATTTCAGGTCGTTTCCTCTCATTCTATCCCCTGATACTATAGAGAAGAGAGCAAATCCCACCTCACTCCAACCTCCTTCCAGGGAGTTGTAGAGAGCCTCCTCTCTTCCACGACCCTCCAGCTTCTGAAAAAGAGGACTGTCTCTGTGTGTTAAGCCAGTGCTAGCTCACTGGTGGCATCTCCAGATGTCCAGATCCACTCTCCACACATCCACACTCTCTGACTCTGAACATTCAGGGCAGCCTCGAGTCACAAACCTAAAACTCTGCAGACCTGCAGTAGGTGACAGCAGAGGTAAAATATTCCTTGTGCTAATCATCTGTATTAATCTAGCCCAGGGAACAATTTGAGCTGCTCATGGCAGTGACTCAGTCTGCTTTCTGTTTACCAAACTCTTTCAGAATGATCTGTTTAAAATCACCCAGCAAGTCCCACGAGGACAAAGGGTGGGGAGGAAGAGGGAGATGTCAGGATCCCACAAAGCAGCATCAGTTGTTTTGACAGCTTTTAATATTCCATATTAATCCTCTCACGTGCTGAGCTCCACTGTACCTCTGTGTCACCTTCAAAGTGAGGCCATCACACCCTGGTCAACAGCTTTTTCAAAGGTCTCTTTGGGACACGGGGCAGAACTGGATCAAATTTTCCCCAGCACTGCCAGGGACACAGCACCAGAGTCACTACAGGGTTGTCCATAGTCAGAAGTAGATAAGATAGACCACAAGATGAAATCTATTTGTGGTTTTTTTCCTTCTATCTGGATCATTTTAGCCAGGTGGTGATTAAACCTGGAGGTCTGAGCCCTGTAGGACTCAAATTTGAGGTCTCAGTCCTGACCCACATCAGGCTGTGTGGCTTGAGCCAAGCCACTGGAAAGCAGCCCTGAGGAGGTAGATGGAGGATACACTTGAACCCAGCAATGACAGGCAGACTTGGAAGCATAAATGTTTATCAAATCCCAGAGTCCCAGCATGGTAGGAGTGGGAAAGGATCTCTGGGGACCATTCAGTCAACCACTCTGCTCAAGCAGGGCACCCACAGCAGCCTGCCCAGCAGCACAAATGCCTGATCGGTTTGGAAGCTCTCCAGACAAGGAGACTCCACAACCAGTTCTGGGCAGCCTGCTCCAGGGCTCCAGCACCCTCAACAACAAAGAAGTTTCTCCTCCTCTTCAAATAGAACCTCCTGGGTTCCAGTTTGTGCCCACTTCCCCTTGTCCTGTCCCTGGGCACCACTGAGAAGAGTCTGGCCCCATCCTCTTGCCCCCCACAGGTCCTTTATCTCCTGCTGAGCATTGCTCAGATCCCCTCTGGGGCTGCTCTTCTGCAGGCTCTCAGCCCCAGGGCTCTCAGCCTTTGCTACTCCCAGAGCTGCTGCAGGCCCCTCAGCATCTTTGCAGCCTTCCCTGGACTCTCTGTGGTAGTTCCCTGTCTCTCTTGAGCTGGGAAGTGCAGAGCTGGACCCAGGGCTCAGATGTGGCATCCCTAGGGCAGAGCAGAGGAGCAGAAGACAGACTCTCGCCAGTAGCTCCCTGTCTTGAACTGGAGAGCCCTGAAGTGGACCCAGTGCTCCAGAGCTACTCCCTGCAGCCAGCACAGGTTAAGAGCAGCCTTTCACTCCCAAAAGACCTTTAGTGAAGGTCTTCAAAATGTATTTCTTTAAGCACTTGAAACCAAGTTCAAGGAAATCCCAATGTCAGCTCTCCTGAGGGCACCCCGATTACCACTCTTGGCTAAAACACCAGGTTCAATGTTCCTCACTGAAGGCCAAGCATGGGTTGGCCTTACAGAGCTGAACCCTGTGGTAACTTCCAATGCTCTGAGTGTGATGCTGTGTGGCAGCCCTCAGACCCCTTCCACGCAGCAGCACAACAGAGGCGCCATGGCCAAGGGCTCTGCGCTGCCACTCGCAGCACTTCCCTGACGCAGTTAATTCTGTGAAAGAAGCTGGGTGGAAGTCATCCGATTTCTGTGAAACATCTGATGTGCAGCTGCAGAGGACTTTCCATTTCAGGCAACTTGCAGGAAGAGGCACTCTAGCAGCAGGCTAAATTGACCACATTTGGCCACAGTACAAGGGCAGGCCGAGAATGAGCAGCAGCTGCTGCTGCTGCTGCCGCAGAGCGGGGGGGATCCTCTCCTCCCTGGTTTCAGGTTTGTGTTTCGGTGCCTGATCTCTCAAGTGTGTGGAACAAGGATTTGGCTCTCACCTGGACTTTGTGTTCCCACTCTAAGTGAGTGGAAATATTGAAGTGTTCCAAGCAGTCCAGCTGAAACCTGGGAAGCTGCAAGCTCCACTTGTGAAACGTGGGTCACAGGCATTTTGGGAAATACCCTGCCCAGAGAGGAAGGCTCAGCACTCTGAGCAGGCTGGGATCTGGATGGGGACCATGTCCCATAAAATATTACTGCTGAAACAGAGACTGCTTCAGCTCGAGTGGAAACTCGTGTCTGGATTCCTCCTCAAGAAGGACCTTTGGGAAGAAAGGCAGGAAAAGGCTTCCCGGCTGCCGAGCGCCAGCCAGCTCTGCTCTGGACAAGCCCTGCATGTGTGCTTGCTGCCTTGGGAATGGTCACCTGGAATTTCTGTTAGCAGGGCTGGTCACACATCCATAGGAAGGCAGTTCCTGCAGAGCAGATGGTGATACCACATTATCCTGGGCTGTCCAAGACCAGGGTGAGTGATTCCAGTGCAGATCCAAATGTCCCACTCCTGCACAGGAAGAACCCCTGCAGCTGTACAGGTGAGGAGTGAGCTGCTGGGAAGCAGTTCCAAGGAGAAGGACCTGGGAGTACTGGGGGACAATTTCACCATGAGCCAGCAACGTGCCCTCATGGCCAAGAAAGCCAGTGGTCTCTGGGGAAGTCTGGCCAGCAGATTGAGAGAAGTTCTCCCTGTCCCCTACTCTGCCCTAGGGAGGCCACAGCTGGAGCCCTGGGTCCAGTTCTGGGCTCCCCAGATCAAGAGAGACAGGGAACTGCTGCAGAGAGTCCAGGGGAGGCTGCAAAGATGCTGAGGAGTCTGAAGGAGCAAAGGCTGAGAGCCCTGGGGCTGAGAGCCTGCAGAAGAGCAGCCTCAGAGGGGAGCTGAGCAATGCTCAGCAAGAGCTAAAGGACCTATGGGGGGCAAGAGGATGGGGCCAGACTCTTCTCAGTGGTGCAACACAACTAGAAACAGCCACAAACTGGAGCCCAGGAGGTTCCATGTGAGCAGGAGGAGAAAGTTGTTTGTTGTGAGGGTGCTGGAGGCCTGGAGCAGGCTGCCCAGAGAGGTTGTGGAGTCTCCTTGTCTGGAGAGCTTCCAACTTCGCAGGCATTTGTGCTGCTGGGCAAGCTGCTGTGGGTGCCCTGCTTTAGCAGAGGGGTTGGACTGGATGGTCTCCAGAGGTCCCTTCCAACACCCACCATGCTGGGATTCTGTGATGCTGTAAGAGCATGGCCACAATTTCAGGTCACTGGGAGAGGGAAAGAGGCAGAGAGGGAAGGCAGCAGGAGGGCAGGATGGCCCTTCCAGTTCCCAGAAGAATATGCTGGTTTCCAGAGAACACTGCAACTGCTCCAGCTGTGCCCTGCTCTGGTCACCTTAATACATGGTATTTGAGGAAAAATACATCACTTGTTAGATGTGACATTTTAGAACCACCTTGGTATAAAGTGCTTGTCAAACCTCCCTCCAGACATGCTTGCACCACAAAAGGCTTGACTGGATTTAACCCCTTTGATATAAAAACTTGGGGATGTCTGGAATATCCTGCAAGGGCCCTAGCAAGCTGGACCCAAAGCTCTGAACTCCTGGGACCTGGAGCCTTTTGGTTCAATGCAATGGAAAACAAAATCTGTTTCAGAAAGGTTTTGAAGAGTGTGGAGATGTGCTGGAGGAGCTTTCACATGCAGAGCTGTCTCATGCCCTCTTGGGAAGGTGAACCTGACAGCAGGACATGCAGGCTGCAGTATCTACCTCAGGAAGTCACAGAATCACAGAAGCAACCAGGAAAGGACCTTTGAGATCATCCAGTCCAACCTATCACCCANAGCATCTAGTGCTGACCAACAGCACTGAGCAGCTCTTAGCAAACAGCAAACCACAGCATCTAACCTCAGGTCAGGTCATGCTCCTCTGCTGGCTCACCAGAGGCTGTTTGTCAGTGGCCTCTGATGGGCACAGGGCCCAACACAAAATCAAAAGGTCCTCACTGTCACATCACCACCCTGCTGCAGGCTGGAGGCCTTCTGGGCTTGGCTTTTTTACATGTTCAATCCCTAAAAATGATGACCTGCCTGAGTGCACAACAAAGCCAATCAGGCAGAGAATCATGGAACAGGTTTGGTTGGACAGGATCTGTAAGACCATCGAGTTCAACCATTCTCCAGCTCTGTCAAGGCTGGTGCTGAGCCATGGCCCTCAGCACCACACCTTTGCCTCTTTATACACCTCCAGGGAAGGGGATTCAACCATCTCTCTGGGCAGGCTGTGCCACTCTTTAAGAACCCTTTCAGTCAAGAAGTTTCTTCTCGTGTCCAACCTAAACCTGCAACTCGAGGCCATTTCCTCTCATCCTGTCACCTGTTCCTTGGGAGAAGAGGTCAATTCCCACCTGGCTCCAGCCTCCTTTTAGGGAGTTGTAGAGAACGAGGCCTCCCCTCAGTTATTACTACCATAAACACTTAACAAAGCTGAGTCCTCTCTGCCACTAAGCTCTCCCAATGATGCAGCACTTAGGGCTGCTGTCTGCAGCCTGTTCTTGCAGAGAACCCAAGATGCCAAAGAAAGGTTTTGTTACCTCTTAGTACCACACTCTCCAGCAGCTGCTCGGTGGTGCTGTGCTGACATCAGCAAGCACACCAAACTCCACTGCAGGCTCTTCTTTTCCGAGATCATAGAGTCACAGAACTGGTTCAGTTGGAAAAGACCTCTAAGATCATTGAGGGCAACCACTGACCTAAGGCCACCATTAAACCATGTCCCCAAGTGCCATGGCCACAGGTTTCTTGAACACCTCCAGGGATGGGGACTCCAGCACCTCCCTGGGCAGCCTCTTCCAATGCCTGACCACTCTGGTAGGTAACAAATTGTTCCCAAGATCCAGCCTAAACCTTGCCTGGCACAATTTCAGGCCATTTCCTCTCTTTCTATCACCTGACACCAGGGAGAAGAGAGCAACCCTCACTTCAGCCTCCTCTCAGGGAGCTGTAGAAAGGAATGAGGTCTCTGCTCAGCCTCCTCTTCTCCAAGCTGACTACCTCCAGCTGTTCTCTCTTCCCCAGCTTTGCTGCCCTTCTATGGTTCTGCTCCAGCACCTCATAAATAGTGATAATGAACCCAAAGAGTTTCATGGAGTTACAGAACCATCAAATCATAGAATCATTTCAGCTGGAAAAGACCTTTAAGATCAGCTCTACCCATGAAAATTTCTGTGTGATTTAAACACTGAATTCCTTGTTGAGTTTAGAATTAGGGAACTGGTGGGTCCAAACTGTGCCTCAGATGGCTGCAATTCCCTAGACAAATGGAGGGAAAAGTGCTTTAACCATTCTTTGCTCCCTCCTTTAATTCCACCTGGATAACAGACTGATTTAAAAACCTCTTCAGCTTTTAACCTGATTTTAAAAGCCCTTCAAGTTCTAATCTCCAACTGATAGCTGTAATCCTAGGGTGAATGTTGGTGGCAGAATGTCAGCGCTACGGAGGACCAGAACAGGGGAACTCGAACCCAGCAAGGCCACTGCTTGACCTTCTGTGTATGCTCTTACAAATGAGAATCAAGCACAGGCCCCACCAAGACTAACAAACACAGAACAGGCAAGAGGAATTCCTGCACAGTGACACACACAAGCATTTAGTTGCTGACAGTGAATGCAGAATCACAGAATGGCAGGGACTGGAAGGGACCTCTGGAGACCAGCAAGCCCAACCTCCCTGCCAAGGCAGGGTCACCCAGAGAAGGTCACACAGGAACACATCCAGGGGGCTTGGAATGTCTCTAAAGAGGGAGACTCCACCACCTCTTTGGACAGCCCCTTCCAGAGCTCCATCACCCTTGAATTAAAGAAGTTCCTCCTCATGTTTAGGTGGAACTTCCTACACAGAATCACAGAATCATAGAATGCTAAGGTTGGAAGGGACCTCAAAGCTCAGCCAGTTCCAACCCCCTGCCATAGGCAGGGACACCTCCCACTAGCACAGGTCACTCAAGGCCTCATCCAACCTGGCCTTGAACACCTCCAGGGAGGGAGCAGCCACAACCTCCCTGGGCAACCTGTGCCAGTGTCTCACCACCCTCACTGCAAACAACTTCCTCCTAACATCCAGTTTCAATCTCCCCTCTGCCACTTCAAACCCATTGCCCCTTGTCCTGGCATTCCAAGACCTTGTCAATAGTCCCTCCCCAGCCTTCCTGGAGCCCCCTTCAGATCCTGCAAGGCCACTCCAAGGTCTCCTGGAAGCCTTCTCTTCTCCAGGCTGCAGAGCCCCAACTCTCTCAGCCTGTCCTCACAGCAGAGCTGCTGCAGCCCTCTCAGCATCTTGGTGGCCTCCTCTGCACTGGCTCCAACACTTCCATGTCCTTCCTGTGCTGGGGGCTCCAGAACTGCACACAGGACTGCAGCTGGGGTCTGAGGAGAGCAGAGCAAAGGGGCACAATCCCCTCCCTTGCCCTGCTGCCCACACTGCTCTTGCTGCAGCCCAGCACACAGTTGCTGTCTGGGCTGCACTCACACTGCAGCCTCAGGTTGAGCTTTTCATCACCCCAGACCCCCAGGGCCTGTTCCTCAGGGCTGCTCTCAGCCATTCCCCACCCAGCCTGGAGCTGTGCTTGGCATTGTGCCTACCCAGGTGCAGGACCTTACACTTGGCCTTGTTGAATGTCCTGAGGTTGGCCTGGGCACAGCTCTGCAGCCTGTCCAGGTCCCTCTGGATGGATCCCTGCCCTCTGGCAAGTCGACTGTGCCACACAGCTTGGTGCCAGCTGCACACTTGCTGAGGCTGCACTGATTCCTCTGTCCACATTTAACACCCAGAGTCAGAAACACTTTGTGAAACACAGCAAGAAAGCAACTTACTCTTGGAATCAGATCCTGCAGAGGGACAAAGTTTGGACCGCTGGGGCTGCCAGAGGACTGGTTGATGCCTGGGATCTGCTCCAGGACAGGCTGATGGCTCTGGGATCTGCTCCAGGACAGGCTGGTGGCTCTGGGATCTGCTCCAGGACAGGCTGATGTCTCTGGGATCTGCTCCAGGAGAGGCTGATGGCTCTGGGATCTGCCTGAGGACAGGCTGATGGCTTTGGGAACTCTGTGAGGACAGGCTGATGGCTCTGGGAACTCTATGAGGACAGGGTGATGGTTCTGGGATCTGCTCCAGGACTGGCTGATGTCTCTGGGATTGCTCCAGGACAGGCTGATGGCTTTGGGAACTGTGTGAGGACAGGCTGAGAGCTGTGCAGTGCATTTCCCTGGGAAAGTGTCCACACAGATCCTGGGATGCAGCCTCTCACACTCCCATGGCCAGCTGTGCCCAGGACACAATGCTGCAGCAGTGAGCTCATCCTCGGGGGAGGGAGGAGAAGCTTCTCTCTAGCTGCAGGGCTGAGCTGATGGGTGCTCTCAGGAGTCTCTTTCAGCTCCCACTGGCTGGGAAATGCTGATGACATGGAAGCTGAAGGGGTTCAGATGAGTGGGACAATGAAGAACCCCACTCATCACTTAGGCACGCACAAACTGTGCCCCACGACCTAACAAAAAAAGCAGCTCAGCCTGCCAGCAGTTTGGTTTGGGTGGGTTTTTTTTTCGCTTGGTTTTTGGTTGGTTTTTCTTTTTCCTCAGATCAAGCACACATTTCTCAAGCTCATCTGGAACTGATTCAGTGCACTGAAGACTGAGATGTCCAAACCTCACCCACAGCCACTATTATCATTCTATGCAGGAAACAAAAGAAACATAGATTTTATCAGCCCTGATATTAGCAACAGCAAAGTCTCATTGTCCTCACAGAGGCCTTAAGCAACCCAATCTGAGTGGGAGCTGACTAAAGCACTATGGAGCTCTCAGGGCTTGACCTGGGCTTGAAGAGCAGAGTGAAGACAGGGACATGATGAGAGCATGCCCCCACCAAGGCCTCGTCATTGCCACCTTGGGTTTGCAGTCGCCTGGATCACCCAGAAAGCAATGAGCCATCAGGTGGAAGCTCTCTAATAACCTCTGGCAGCTGTGGGGACTGGGGTTGGCCAGCTGGGAAAAAGGGAGGTTGAGGGGAGACCTTTTGGCTCTCTGCAACTCCCTGAAAGGAACTTGGAGCCAGGTCGGGGTTGGTCCTAAGGAAACAAGAGGAAATGGCTTCAAGCTGCACCAAGGGAGGTTTTGCCTGGACACAAGGAACAAGTTCTTCCCCCAAAGGCTTGTCAAGTCCTGGAACAGGCTCCCAGGGCAACGGTGGAGTCCCCATCCCTGGAGGGACTGAAAAGCTGTGTAGATGTGATGATGAAAGACATGGTCTGACACCACACTTGGTTGGATTTGATGGCCTTAAAGCACCTTAAAGTCCTGTTCCAAGGAAAAGGATTCCATGATTCTAGAACCTCTGGGGATTTGATGGTTCGCTCTAGGGAGCAGCCTGCTATGGCCAGTGAAACAACAACCTCCACACAAAAAGCAGTGGTTTGGCTCCTCAAAGGTCCTTCAAACCACGCTGCTGCTGCTGCTGCTGTGGATTACAACATACCTGCTTATCTTGTCAAGGGCAAGGTGCTGCTCCACCTGGGTGAGGATGCCACCTCTACATGTCCTTAGGTTTTCAGCTTGCGGTCCCTTTGGAGCTTCTGTCTGCCAGCCAGAGCCATCCCTGACAGCGGGCAAGGAGAACTGAGCACAGAGCTGCCTTCAGCAAGGAGCAGGACAGCAGCTCCGGGAGGGGTAATGAATGGATGTCTTGGTCAGCCAGTGAGAGCCCAGCCCGGCTCGGCAGCACAGCGGGGCAGCGGGAGGGCAGGCGGGGAGTCCCCTGCCATCGCAGATGGCAGCTGTGCCCGGGAGTGACAGGCTGCTGATGGCAGCGGCACGTGTAGCATCTTCATGTGACACCCACAGGTGGGCTGGAGGGGGGAACAGTTTTGCTGCGTTGCTATGGAGCCGTGATTAGCTCGTGTGTCTTCAGAGCCCGCCGAGGAGAACCGAAGGCTATTTTCTTGTATAGATGTCATGAAACCAATCCTGGTGGCATTTCTGGAGTCAAAGGCTAAGCAGGTTTGCCTGAATACCTTCTGCTACTTGAGACACAAATAAATCTAGCCGGGGGGGGACCTCACACGAGTGTCGCTTTTCAGCTTGGCAAAGGAAACCACTTTGGGAGTCGATTATGCTCGCAGGAAGAGAACAAAAAAGGGTGTTAAATAAAACTCGGGCATCACCAGGGGAGATAAAGGGGCCCTAGAAAAGGAAGGGAGCACAAGAGAAAAGCAAAGCCCGAGCCCAGCCCCCTGGCTGCAAAGCTCAGCGACTTCAGAAGAAACTTTTTGTTTTTGTCGTTCCCCCCTGATTCTCTCCAAAGGCTGAAAGCGAACCTGCTGTTCTCCTTTTAAAATGTGTCTGCCTCTAGGTCTTTGGCACAGGTCTGCCGCTGGGAGGGCCTGCAATCTCTTTAATGACTGCATTGACGTCAATAGCATAACTGAGATACTTAGTAAGAAGCAGGCGCAGCGCGGGGGGCGTGCTCCGGGCGGGCGCAACACGCGGACCGGACTGCAGCGGGAACGAACTGCCCCAGCAGGCACCAACCAGCAGCCCCCGAGCTTGGGGCAGCTGCTGCTGCTGCTGCTGCTTCCCCAGGGCACTTCCCGAGGTTCATTCTGACTCGGGCCATAGAGCTGAGGGGGTCCTGGTGTCTGTAGGCACACCCAGGCTGAGGACAGCTGCCTAATGCCAAATGCAACATTACAGGGTGGCCACCAAGAGAGAAAATGCCCCTGCTGTACCAGCAGGCCATGACTCACAAACCCTGCCAAGGCACTCAGCTGGAAGCTGGGCAGGCTGATAAAAGCAGGGGAAAAGGATAGAGAATCATAGAAGTGTTTGGGCTGAACAAAACCACTAAGGTCATCGAGTCCAACCCTCAACCCAACCCCACCACAGCCATTAGACCATGCCCCAGAGTGCCATGCCCACGGGTTTCTTTACCAGCACCAGGGGTGGTGACTCCACCACCTCCCTGGGCAGCCTGCTCCAGAGCCTGACCACTCGTGCAGGAAAGAAATGTTTCTAGATATGCAACCTAAAAACACACTTTTAAATTCTCCAAGCAGTTAGAACCACTTCACCACTCACAGATTCACAGGTTGCAGCAGGTTGGAAGGGACCCTCTAAGGGCATCTTGTCCAACCCTTCTGCACTCAGCAGGGACACCTCCAACTCCATCAGGCTGTTCAGGGCCACATCAAGTCTGATCTTTAATGTCTCCAGGGCCACAACCACATACCTTGACAACCTATCCCAATGTTTCACTACTCTCACTGTGAAGAACTTCCTCCTGAAGTCCAACCTGAATCTTCCCAGCTCTGTTTTCAAACCATTGCCCTCATCCTATCCCCACAGGCCCTTCCCAGCAGTCCTCCCCAGCCTTCCTGTTAGGTCCCCCTGATACTGCGGTGCAGCTCTAAGGTCTCTCCAGAGCCTTCTCTTCTCCAAGATGAACAGCCCAAACTCTCTCAGCATGTTCTTGTAGGGGAGCTGCTCCAGGCCTCAGATCATCTTTGTGGCCTCCTCTGGACCGGCTAAAGCAGGTCTGTTCAACAGGCTTAGCTCTACTGAAGGCTGTCACTGAGCTGACACCAGGCTGATCTCTTACACAGCTCTGCTTAGGTTCTACGTGATCTGCATTGGCCACGTGGGCAGTGGGATCAGGGTACCCTCAGCAGGTTTTCTGATGGCACCAAGCTCTGTGGTGCTGTCTGGAGGTAAGGGATCCCTCCAGAGGCATCTGGACGAGGTGGAGAGGTGGGCCAGGGTCAGTCTCATGAAGTTCAACAAAGCCAAGTGCAAGCTCCTGTACCTGGCTGAGGCAATCCCAAGCACAAACAAAGGCTGGGTGAAGCACAGATGGAAAGCAGCCCTGAGGAGGATGCTGGTGGGTGCAAAGCTGGACATGAGCCAGCACTGTGCACTGCCAGTCCAGAGGCAGTCCTGTCCTGGGCTGATCCCCAGCAGTGTGGGCAGCAGGGATAGAGAGGGGATTCTGCCCCTCTGCTGCACTTGGCTGAGACTCCCCCTGCAGTGCTGGGGGCAGCTCTGGAGCCCCCCACAGCAGAAGGACATGGAACTGTTGGAGCAGGGCCAGAGGAGGCCACAAAGATGATCAGAGGGCTGGAGCAGCTCTGTTATGAAGACAGACTGAGCGAGCTGGGGATGTTCGACCTGGAGAAGAGAAGGTTTCAGGGAGACCTTCGAGCTCCCTGCCAGCATTTGAAGACAGCTACAGGAGAGCTGAAGAGGGACTTGTTACAAAGAGTGTCCTGGAGTGGCAGCACAAGGGGTGAGGGCTTCAAACTGGAAGAAGCTGGATTTAGATCAGACATCAGGAATAAATTCTTCCCCAGGAGGGTGGTGAGGCACTGGCACAGGTTGCCCAGAGCTGTGGATGAGGCCTGGAGCAGCCTGGTCTAGTAGGAGGTTTCCCTGCCCATGGTGGGGGGTTGAACCGGTCGATCTTTACTCTCCCTTCCAACCCATCCCTGTCTGTGATTCCATGGTTCTAGCATGCTTTAAAAATCACATTTGTAGCTGATAACATTTACAGGTGGGTCTCCAGCAGGGCTGAATTCACTGTGCACAAGGAGTGAGCTCAGAGCTCAGCTGCCTGGCACCACACAGCACCTCTTGCATGCTCATTAAAGCACAAACCACCAGGTCTACTTGGCTTGTACCTTCTGTCCGCACACCAAAAGACCTTCAGCCAAGCTCACAGCAGACCTGGAGCTTCAGAACGAACTCTCTGCTTTCTACATGCCCAGAGCCATTCTCCAGATGCCAAGAAGCAGCGGCAGCAGCACAGTGCAAGCTCCATCCTAATTACTTGGGATTTATAGGTATCTGTGGAGCTGGGGGGCTGGGGCTCGTTAACTCCTCGGCAGAGGCACCAGCCCCAGCCAGCCGTTTGTTTGTGCTCCATCCCAGCGTTCCTGCACGGGGCTGCCTACATCTTACGCCCACAGAGCAAGCCAGAGTCCAAGGGCTGAGTTCCTGTAAAGGCATGTGAGAAGTGCAGGCAAACATGCAGCTGGACAGCAAAGCACAGGCTAAGGCACAAGCTAGGAAAACACCAACCTCTCACGCCCATCCCCAGACAGCAGACTCAACACAGCCCTGGAAAGCTGCTGTGAGACATAGCCCAGAAGGCTGCACACGACCCTCCCCTCCCTCCTCGCCAATGCCTGGGGTGGCAAAGCAGAGCTGTGCTCTACAGCTAGGCAGGGCCTTGGAGTGGGGACAGGCTGCAATGGCGCCCTGAGGAAAGCATCCAAGGGGCCTGCTCCTCAGGTAGGTCTCTGCAAACCTGACAGCTGCAGGACAGCACTGTCTGACCCCTAGCACCACACACAGCTCCTCTCAGCCACCAGTATCAGCCAAAGGCAGCAGACTCTCCAAGGAACCAGTATGGAAGAATATTGTCTCCGTGGGTGCCAACCCTCTGGCAGAAATGTGCCACCTCTCCCCTGTCCCCCTGCTCATCCAAACAGGCTTCCTGCTCCCTGTTGTGCCACACCTTTAACCACCATCCAGCAATGTGCCCTTGTGGCCAAGGCCAATGGCTTCCAGGGGTGTGTTAGGAAGAGTGCGGCCTGCAGGCTGAGGGAACTTCTGTCCTCTGCTCTGCTCTGCACTAGGGAGGCCACAGCTGGGTCCAGCTCTGCACTTCCCAGCTCAAGAGAGACAGGGAAATACTGCAGAGAGCCCAGGGCAGGCTGCAAAGATCCTGAGGGGCCTGGAGCAGCTCTGTGAGGAGCAAAGGCTGAGAGCCCTGAGGCTGAGAGCCTGCAGAAAAGCAGCCCCAGAGGGAATCTAAGCAATGCTCAGCAAGAGCTAAAGGACCTGTGTGGGGCAAGAGGATGGGGCCAGACTCTTCTCGGTGGTGCCAGGCAGCAGGACAAGAGGCACTGGGCACAATGTGGAACCCAGGAGGTTCCACCTGAACTGGAGGAGAAACTTGTATTTTTCCATGGAGGTCTCAGTTTTCTCCTGAAGAAAGGACTCTCTGATGGCATTTTCCTTAAACATGAGGAGAACCCAGAAGGTTCCATCTGAACTTTGTTTTGAGGGTGCTGGAGCCCTCCAGCGGACTGCCCAGAGAGGCTGTGGAGTCTCCTTCTCTTGAGAGCTTCCAACCCCATCTGACCATTGAGCTGCTGGGCAAGCTGCTGTGGATGCCCTGCTTGAGTAGAGGGGGTTGGACTGGATGCTCTCCAGGGACCCCTTCCAGCTCCATCCATGCTGGGACTCTGTGACTGCTGCGCTTTCTCTGCAAACTGTGTGATGGGAGCTGGGGGTTTATACAGACCTGGGAAAGGTGATGGCACTCACAGGGCCTGTGCTCCTCCAGAACAAACATGAGGACCAGGTACAGAACCACTGCCACGCAGCGAGGGACAAGCCTTGCTCGTGGGTATCTAATAACAGCACTGATCAGCTCCGCCGAGCCGAGAGGAAGAATGTGGTACAAGGTTAAAAAGCCCTGGGAAAAACACAAAGGAAACAAAACAGATGGAGAAAAGGTTGCACCAAAATGGGTGCAAGAATGGCTTTGACTGAATGTGGCAGCCAGAGAGAGATGATTTAATTCAGAGAGGATTAATAAAGTAAATGAATATGGAGGAAGGAACAAAACTAAGCAGCAACTGCCAGGCTTGTTGCTGGTTAAAGACTTTATGAGTTGAATCAATTTGGTAAGAATAAAGACCTTTGAATGATGGCAGAGGAGGGCAGAGCTGAATGGAGAAGAGAAGGTGCTGATGGATTCACTGAGCACAAGGTAGCAAAAAGGTCAATGAAAATAGCTCTGACAGAGGCTGTGTTTAGACTCAGAAACAGGAAAATAGGAGAAAGAGATACCACAGGCACTTGCCTGTGTGGCAAGGTCCTTGCACCATGGCTTCTGCCAGCCTGGAGAAGGCAACTGGGTGGCACCCCTCAATCCCCCTGGCCCTGCTGCTTTGGAACCTCTGGTCTGGAGTATTCCCAGCCTGTGAAGGTTTATGTACTGTCTGCTATGGGTTCACATTTCCATGTTATGGTTTCTCAGTTAATTCACAAAAGCCATTCTGTTCATTCCTGTGATCTGCTCTTATAACCAAATAACAGGAAAAACCTGCCAGATTGACTTAAGCTGATACCAAGGACAAAACACAGGATGCTCAATACGTGTTCCTCTTCCTTTTATGGCTCTGGTTCTAAGGTTAAGAAAGCTATGAACCTCACAGAGACAACACTGTGAGCTTTGAGAGCTCTTTGTCCCACAAAATTCTGCCCACAACTTCTCATTCTTTCAAGAACAGGAAAGCAAAAAGGGATTTAATGATTTCCACACAGCCCAAGCATTTCGCCACAGGCTCTGCAGAGAAGGACTTGGGAGTGCTGGTGGACAAATTCTCCTTGAGCCTTGAGCCAGCAGTGGGTCCTGGTGGCCAAGAAGGCAAATGGGCTCCTCCTGGGGTGCATGAAGAAGAGTGTGCCCAGCAGAGTCGAGGGAAGTTCTCCTGCCCCTCTACACTGCTCTACAGAGGCCACATCTGGAGTGCTGGGTCCAGTTCTGGGCTCCCCAGCTCAAGAGAGACAGGGAACTGCTGCAGAGAGTCCAGGGCTGAGAGCCCTGGGGCTGAGAGCCTGCAGAAGAGCAGCCCGAGAGGGGAGCTGAGCAATGCTCAGCAAGAGCTAAAGGACCTGTGGGGAGCAAGAGGATGGGGTCAGACTCTTCTCAGGGGTGCAACACAACTGGCAACAGCCACAAACTGGAACCCAGGAGGTTCCACCTGAACAGGAGGAGAAAGTTGTTTGTTGTGAGGGTGCTGGAGGCCTGGAGCAGGCTGCCCAGAGAGGCTGTGGAGTCTCCTTTTCTGGAGAGCTTCCAAGCCCAGCTGGGCATTGTGCTGCTGGGCAAGCTGCTGTGGGTGCCCTTGCTTGAGCTGGGGGGCTGGACTCGATGATCTCCAGAGGTCCCTTCCAACCCCCACCATGCTAGGACTCTGTGATTCCATGTCCTTGGTGATGCAACATCTTGGGAGGACACAAGGAGTGGATTTGGCTCCTCTCAGTTTAAACCAACTGACAGCTCCTGTAGCTCCCAGCTGCAGCAAACAGCTGGCAGGCCTGACTTCCAGAGCAAACGCTGCCCGCAGTTTGCCTCCCTGCAGGGTAATTCCACTAACGTTTGCCAGCTCCCTTTAACCCCCCAGCCCCCTGCTTTTCCTAACAGGATATAAATCACTCCCCTCACGCCAACTAAAAGGAGGCAGAGTGGAGGTGCTGCTGCTGACTGTGGCCAGCACATGAATCAGTGTGGCACAGAATCCCACCCCGTGCCGACAAACCCACCTAGGGAACACAAACACATTTCAGTCCCGAATGCATTCTTTTATCTAGAGGGATGCAGCACAGCCCAGTCCCAATCAAAACATCACTGCTTCCTTCTCCAAAACTTTCAGGAAAAACACTCTGTGGCCTTTCAGACGCACAGGAGCTGCTGGCACACAACTGGAAGTGTGTTCTGATAGGAAAATCTCCTTCCTTTCAGAATTTCCAAATTAGAATTCGCCAGGGGAAAAAAAAAAGCTGCAAACGTTGAAAGGAAAAATCCCCTGAAAGTCTTTGTTGTCACTGCTTTTAAATGGAAACTTCTTTAGAAAGTAAAGGGAAGGGACTGGACTTTACCTCTGCACTGACTAGGGCAGGCATTGTCCCTCTGTGCTCGGCACTGCTGAGGTCACAGCTTGAATCCTGGGTGCAGTTTTGGACCCCTCACTCCAAGAAGGACATTGAAGTGCTGGAGTGGGTCCAAAGAAGGGCAATGAAGCTGGTGAAGGGTCTGGAGAACAGGGCTGGGGAGGAGCAGCTGAGGGAAGCAGAATTGTTCTGCCTGGAGAAGAGGAGGCTGAGGGGAGACCTCCTGACTCTCTGCAACTCCTTGAGAGGAGGCTGGAGCCAGGTGGGGTTGGGCTCTTCTCCCAAGGAGCGATAGGATAAAAGGAAACAGCCTCCAGCTGCCCCATGCAGAGGTTTAGGTTGGACAAGAGGAACAATTTCTTCCCCAAAAGGTTCTGACAGCATGGCCCAGGCTGCTCAGGGCAGTGGTGCTGTCCCAGTCCCTGGAGAGGTCTCAGAGTTGTGCGGCTGCGGTGCTGAGGGACATGGGTTAGTGGTAACCTGGCAGTGCCAGGTTAAGGACTGGACTCAGTCTCAGAGGCCTCTTCCAACCAAAATGATTCTGTGACTCTATGATTCTGTACTGAAAATGCATCTGGCATGGCTCATTTCCACACTTGGCCAGCTTCTCTTTGCACAGAGCAGGCAAGATGTCAATATCATTAATTTTAGATCTGTTCACCTATCCACCATCACTAGCAGAGAAACATTAAAAGCCATGAGTCAGGATCACGAGGGTAGAGATACCAAAAGTTGGACTCATCTTGGTTGCTTTCTCTCCTTGAGCTTTGCTTCTCTGCAATTATCTGTGTCAAAGAGGAAGCCGAAAGTTTTGTGAATTCAAGCATTAGAAGCTGGGGTTAGCTAAACACAGAGACAGGGATGAAGGGCTGGAGAAGAGCCCTGAGAGGGACTTCAGGTGCTGGTGGGTGCAAAGCTGGACATGAGCCAGCCCAGAGACAGACCTGTCCTGCCAGTAGTGTGAGGAGCAGGGGAAGGGAGGGATTCTGCCCCTCTGCTGCACTCTGCTGAGACCCCTCTGCAGTGCTGGGGCCAGCTCTGGAGTCCTCAGCAGAGACAGGGACCTGTGTGAGTAGGGCCAGAGGAGGCCACTGCAGTGCTGGGAGGGCTGGAAGGGCTCTGCTGGGAGGCCAGGCTGAGAGAGTTGGGGGTGTTCAGCCTGCAGAAGAGAAGGCTCCAGGGAGACCTTCTGGTGGCCTTTCAATGTTTCAAGGGCCCAAAAAGAAAGCTGGGGAGAGACTTTTGAGCAGGGTGTGTTGTGACAGGACAAGGGGTGATGGTCTGAAGTAAAAGAGGGAGATTCAGACTGGAGAGAAGGCAGAAATGCTTGACACTGAGAGTGGTGAGAGCCTGTCCCAGATTCACCAGAGAGGTGGTAGCTGTCCCATCCCTGGCACCACTGCAGGTCAGGCTGTTTGGGGCTCTGAGCAACCTGCTCTAGCTGCAGCTGTCCCTGCTGGCTGCAGGGCAGTTGGACTGGGTGAGCTTTACAGGTCCCTCAGCCCAAAGCAGTCTGTGATTTGGTGAGTCCAGAGGTATCCCCAGCACCTCTAAGTGCTGCAGCTGATGCTGGCAATGCTGTAGGAAAGCATCCCCAGTGCTCAGAAGCTGCAAGCCAGGCTTCTCGCACCAAGTGTAGAGCAAATTAACCTGAAAATTCCTGGAAGGGATTTCTCTCCTGGTTAGCAGGTTCTGTAGCTTACACAAACAGATCTATGGAGAGCTTATGAAATTTTCCATGATTTTTTCCAGCCCAGGCCACAAAATCAGGGTCCTGCTAGGAGAGATTTTTACATGGGGTTACGTGCTGCATTCCTGCTGGCCCTGACTCAACACTGCTCACAGAGAGGGGGGCAGAAGAAGGGAGTTGAAGATCCTGCTGTCCAGCTTTCTTTCTGCACCAGAGGTTTCCACATCCTCTTAACAAGGTCTGAGGAACCAAATCTGGAAGCCTCCAGGACTGTCCCTGTCCCCAGACAGTAAATAATGCACGGTGTGAAAGGAAGTGATAGTTGGTTAGCCAGCCTTCACACACTATAAAAATTAAGCTTTAATAGTCCCTCCAAGCACATAATGATTGGAAAGGCTGCAATTAAACCTTGCAAATGGGCACTCCTCCAAATCTTATCTCCTTCTCTGGGAGAGTAACCTTTAATTTAGTGCAAGCAGGGCCAGCTCTGCTCCTGGAAAGGGTCCCACAAGCCCTCAGCACTGCACAGCTAAACTCAGGTGTAAAAACAAACTTACAGTCATAGAATGCTGGAAAAGTTTTGGTTAAAAAAGACCTGCAAGAGCACTGACTCCAGCCATCATCTAACTTTGTCAGGTGTGCTGCTAACCATGTCCCTCAGCACCACCTCTCTGCCTCCTTTAAGCACCTCCAGGGATGGGCAGTTTGTTCCCTGGGAAGCCTGTTCCAGTGTTTAAAAGGACTTGCAGTGAAGAAGTTAGTTGAAATGTCCAACCCAAAGCCCTCCCGGTGCAACCTGAGGCCTTTTTAGCTCATTCTATCACTTGTTTCTTGAGGGAAGAGACCAACCCCCACCTGGCTCTGCCTTCCTTCCAGGGAGCTGCAGAGAACAAGAAGGCCTCCCTTCAGCCTGCTACTCCCCACCTGCCCTAAGTACAGAGCAGGCTGCCTCTGTTCCCAGCTACACTGCTCCATCCTGCTCACACAGCTCCCTCCTCCCACCACAGCTACTCCCCACCTCTGTTTACTGCCCCCCACCTTCATTTTGCACCCTCAGAGGTCCCTCTCTGCCCAGGCTCTAGCACAAGCGCAGAGGCTCTGCTCAGGGTTATTCTCCTCTGCGACTGCAGTGGAAGCTCTTTGTGTTTGCTGTGGTCTCTGCCCTCGGGCTGGGGTGACAGCAGGGTGACTGCAAGGTGACCGCGGGACAGGAGTGGGGCAGCAGGCAGGGAAGGAGATGCAACGAGCCACACTCGCTGACTTCTGCTCTCGTTCGATTGCTACATGTGGATTTCAAAAGACCATGAGCAAACAAGAAAACACAGAAATGCTGTTCCAGGGCAGCCTCTTGGAAGCAGAGGAAGTTTCACCTGAGAAGGGTTTCGGAGACTGCGATTTTGACATGGATCACATGGAAACAAACAGGATAAAAACCCCATCCAGCTGTGTCTGAGCCTGCTCGAGGCTTGTAGGCTGAGGCTTGTCTGGGCCTGTGCAGCACCAGGGACTCTGAGGAAGAGCAGTCACTGTGGCCATGACTATCAAACCAACATCATGTTCATCTTCTGTGCTGACATACAAGGATAATTCCAAACCCCAAACCACTCAGATAACAACATTTTGGCTCTGACGCTTCTCCCGCGGTTCGCTTTGCACGAGTAACTCAGAAGAAGCAACCCAAGCCCAGAATTGCACCAGGGGGAGGGAGAGGAGAAGCAGCTGTTAGTAAAATGATGTGCAACAAGAGCTGTCTGCACTTGACCTCGCAGGTGATTACTGAAGTCACACACATACCTTGCAGGTTGACTCTGGAGACAGGCGGCTGACTGGTTGCTGGCGATCTCCTGGGAGCGATAAAGAATGAACAGGGATTATTTACCTTTGCAAACCCTCCTGGCAGGTCAAATTGCCAACTCCTACAGTCAAAAATCCTTTTTGTTTTGTTTGGTTGGGTTTTTTTTCCCTATTGACAAAGAAGCTCGAAACACTTCACAGCTGTTTGAGCAGTGTCAGTAGATCAGTTAGGAGAACCCAGGGATCTGTATGCCCTGACTGGAGAGGACGCTGGCAGGAAAGAATTGCCACCACCCCACCCCACCTCTGCAACTGTCTGGTCAGAATCACAGAATCGTGGAATTGTTTAGGTTGGAAAAGACCTTCAAGATCTTTGAGTCCAGACATTAACTCAGCACTGCTGGGTCATTGCTAAGCCACGTCCCCCAGCACCACATCTCCACAGCTTTTTGATCCTTTCAGGGACGGGCACTGCCCTGGGCAGCCTTGTGAGGTTGGTCTCGGTGGCTTAAAGAGGTGGGCAGGTCCCTCAGAGCCAAGGCCTTCACGTGAAAAGCTTTTCCCCACAAGGTCTGGACTCAACCCTGAAGTGATGTCAAATGCTACACTAGCTGCAAGGCAACTCCACAGATGAAGTGAGACATGCACAGCTTTAAACCCTACAGTTAACAGTTCGGATTGCACCTGGAAGCAAGCAAGACAAGGCTGCAGTCACTAGAGCTAAGAAACAGCTGAAGGGCTTTTTTTTTTTGACTAGGGGTAACAATTTAATCCCAGAAGTCCAGAGTTTAGAAGGCCCAAAAGCTCTTTGATGAATTGCTGGAGTGGAGCAAGCAGGACCTGTCTGGAAGAAGGATGCAGTGCTGCTCCAAACGTCCAAACGCCTCACTGTGAGCCCTGCCAAATCCGACTCATAATTTTTCAAGTCAAACCCATCATTTACTCAAGGAGGCAGAGACCTCTCTTCCAGAGACATTAAAATGAGTTGACACCAAGATAGGACACTCCATTTTGCAGCGAGTGCCGTGCTCCAGGCTGGCCCAAACCAAAACCCTGGGCTTTTGCTTCCCTAAGAAGTTTCTGGTACACTTTACCCGAAGCCAGACTTCCCCCGCTCTCTCCTGGCCAACCTCCTCACCCCAATTCTTTTGGAGTCAGCCACTGAACTGCAACCTCCGTTCTTCACCAGCCCTCCTTTGAAGCTGCAATCAAAGGAGGCGAGCTCGGCCGGGCTGCCGCGGTAGCTGCGGGGGGTTGCTGGGGAGGGGCTGGCTGAGCAGGTGAGAGCTCCGGTCCCGCTCGCACCTCGGCCTCCCCCGCCGCCAGCAGCGTGTGGGCACCAAAGCTGCTCCTCAGCAGAAAGCTGCCCTGGGTGCAGCACCCGCTCGCCACGTGGGATTTCAAAGGCTTGGCTTTTCTGGAGGGAGCTGCAGGACCCAGATTCTTCGAAGGGTTCAGCACAGGGCGCGCGCTGGATGCCTGCTGCCTCGCGAATGTGCCTCGACCTGCCTCCGCCCAGCCTTTGAAAAGCCAAATCTCAACATCTCTGAAAAACAGAAACTCCCCAACAGGGACAGCACGCTGTGGCTCCGGTATCTGGGGAGACCTGCTCCAGGTATCTCCAAGCCCTCTGCTGAGTTGCACAGACATGTCTCTGGGGGGGCGGGGAGGGATGAGCTGCTACTCCACAGGGTATTCCCCACCGCGGAGCACCAAGAGGGATGGGCACCGCTCCCGGCACCCTGCAATTAGGTCGCCCACCTTGGTTTCTGCAAGAGAGACCCTGGGTTTCGACAGGATTGCCCCTTCTTGGGCACCACCACTCTCATGTGGACACGGCTCCTGCTTCCTGCTCCTTCCCTCTTGCCAGTGGGTAGCAAGAGCAGCAGGCGCCGGATGCCTTCTGACCATGTCCTGGTCCTCATCTGCCAAAGTCAGGCTCTCCAAAACCATTAATCATCCTTTCCACTTTTCCAATCAGGAAACTGCCTTAAAACCCCTGACGTTAAACTCCAAAAAAGTATGACTACCAGTTGGTTTTTTTTTCCCTCCAGCCCTTAACATTCATACTTTCCAGCATTTTCTGTAACTGTGTGGGACAGCATCCTCTTCTTTCTTTTTCGGGCCAGGAGGGGTGGAGGAGGAGAAGGAGGAGGAGGAGGAGGAGGAGGAGAAAAAAAAAAAAGAAGAGATGGAGAGGAGGGACTAAAGAAAAGCTGAGATCCTCATGATCCCCCTGGAGCAGAAGTTTAAGTAAAATGCCACATATCATGAGACATATGATAAAATTATGAGCTGGCAGCAGGGCTGTAACCTAGCAGAGCTGCTTGGAAACTGTGAGGGAAGCTGCACAGTGCCTGGAAGCACATTCTGCCACGGACTTGGATCTTTGGGATATAATGGTTTAAACACTTTAATGACTTTGGCTGGGCAAACAAATGTAGACCTCAATCAAATCTGGGAATGTTTTCAAAAGGACACTGCAAGATGCCTCTGTGTCCTACAGGTTACACCCTCGCTTCCTTCCGGCCCTGTCCAATTTCAGATTCCTCATTAGGAACTGCTGAAAGGCTTCAGTTGGTCAACAATAATTAAAAAAAAAAAAAAAAAAAAAAAAAAGCATAAAAAAATAGGAATCAATCATCAATCATCTGCTTTTCTGCTAACCTCCATCTTGGAATACAGTGGTTCCTTCCCATCAACATTTGCAAATGGCAATCAAGAGCAGGAAAACCTCAGGCCTGCAGAAAGTGCTGAGCTTTATGTAAAAGACAAGACTGTGCTGGCAGGCAGAAAGCAGGGCCCACGGTGGGCACCCAAGAGGTGCCGCTCACCCGTGTGGCAGTGAAGCAAGCCCACGGTGGGCACCCGAGAGGTGCCGCTCACCCGTGTGGCAGTGAAGCAAGCCCACGGTGCCCCAGTGGAGCCTGTTTTTGCACCCCATCCTTCTGTCAGGAGACAGCTTTGAGCGAGCAGAGCTTGGCAGTCCCAGGGTGGGATGGGTGGGTGCCTAACTGAGCTTGCCAGGAACAAGTGATGCTGGTTTCACACAAAACAGCTCTCCCGGGGCAAGCCAGGCCAGCAGATGACGACGACTTTGCTCATTATAAATAGCTGAGGGGAAGCAGTGATCCCAGAGCAAGGTGCAGAAAGGACTTTGTTTGGTTTCTCCTGTTCAGCAGGTATGAAAAACAACATCTTCCTCTGTCGGGCATCACCTGCCCCACGCACTGCAACTGCAGTGCCAGAGGCAGCAGCGCAGGATCCCTGCCCTGCAGGCAGCACAGGGCAGATCTCTGGGTATCCCCCTGCAACCTGTCTCCTCACCATTCCCATAGCCTTATGCTTGGGGGTTGCTTTCTTGGTGTCCACCCCATGGCTGTGAACACCTCTCTCACGAAGAAACTGCAGCAGTGCAGGACAGCACCACAGGCTGACTGACCTGAACATCAATGGCACTTTCATCCAGAGCTGGGCACCTATGAACCTATCAAAAACAGAGTCACCAGTGGGACCAGTGTGTCCCTGTACTTGGCACTAGAGAGAGCATGCCTCAAATACTGGATTCAGTTCTGGGCCTCTCACTCCAAGAAGGACACTGAGCGACTGGAGCAGGTCCAAAGAAGGGCAACAAAGCTGGCAAACGGTCTGGAGAACAGGGCTGGGGAGGAGCAGGTGTGCAGCCTGGACGAAGGAAGGCTGAGGGGAGACCTTCTGGCTCTCTGCAACTCCCTGAAAGGTGGCTGAAGCCAGGTGGGGGTTGGGCTTGCTCCCAAGGAACAAGTGACAGGGAAAGAGGAAACAAATCCAAGTTGCACCAGAGGAAGTCTAGGTTGGGCATGAGGACCAATTTCTTCACTGAAAGAGTTGTTAGGCAATGGAAGAGGCTACCCAGGGCAGGGGTGGAGTTCCCCATCCCTGGAAGGGTTTCAAAGCTGTGTAGCTGTGGTACTGAAGGTCATGGCTTAGTGTTGACCTGGCAGTGCTGGATTAATGGTCGGACCCAACCATCTCAAGGGTCTTTTCCAACCAAACCAATCCTGCCCTTCTACGACTTCATGACTCTCTGAACACCTCCTACAGCCAACCTGCCAAACCCAGCGAAGACACCATGCCGTGCCCCCAAAACACATCGGCACTCCCTCTTCCCAAGCAAAACCTCCTCGCTTTCTCCTCAAGCTCACCATGCTTGCCCAACCCTTGCAGCCAGGCCCACGATGCAGGAGCAGGGAGGGCAGGCTGGGGGCTGAGACAGCGCCGGGACCAGACGGCGAGCTGCGTTTTGGCGCCCCCTGGCGCTCAGAGCATGGTGCGGCGGGAGGCCGAGAAGGGGCGGCGGAGTTCCCCGGCCCCCCAGTCCCGCCGCCCCTTCTCGGCCTCCCGCGGGCCCTTTGCTGCAAGCCAGCTGTATAAAAGAAGGAAAAAAAATAAACCCAACCAGCCTTACTTGTTGGAGGTGCCGTGCAAATTGGTGAGGAGCGTGAAGTTGTTCCTGACGCTTCGCAGGCTCGCCAGCACCTAGGAGGGGAGGGAACACCGCGGGGATGTTACTCGCTCCGCTTCGAGTTGTTTGTTCGGGTTTTGTTTTTTTTTTTTTTTTTTTTTAGCGAGTAGAAGCCAACAAAGCTGCCGACTCACCTGGGCGAAAGGTGTGACGATCAGGTCGTCCCCGTGCCTAGGGAGAAACGGGAGGAAAACGAGACGGTTGACCTCGAGAAGCAGCGTCATTTGGCCCTAGAATAGCGTTTGGCCGAGGGGAGGTTACCCCGGGCGGCAGCCGCGACCCAAGAGAAACAGAAGGTTAACCCACGGCGATTTAACACCTCATAAAGTCTTGCTCCTGATGGAAAAAAGGTCTGACTGTGTGTGTCCAGAAGAGCCCAGCTGGAGCCAGCGCTCGCAGTGGTGCCAGCCTGCCATAAAGCCAGGAAACCCAAAAGCTAAGGCAGTACGCTCCCACCGCCCTGGAAAAAAACATAGCGGCCCGGGGGAAATCAGCTTTGAATTTCCTGCCTCTTGCTGGCCTCTAACGCGGCCTGGGATGTGATTCAGGTGCTGGGGTTTAGCTGCCTCTGCTGTCCTGGAAGGCTTCGGCCAGAAGGTTGGAGAAAAATGTGTGGAGACGGTCAGTAAGGGAGGTATGATACCACCTACAGGGAGAGGAGGCACAGCACAGGCAGGAGACAAGGAATGACTATGGGCAGAAGGGGCACGGCTGCAGGCAGTAGAAAAGGCACGGCTGCAGGCAGGAGAAGAGGCACGGCTGCAGGCAGAAGAGAAGGCACGGCTGCAGGCAGGAGAAGAGGCATGGCTGCAGGCAGAAGAGTACAAGCATGACTACAGGCAGCAGAATCATAGAAGCAACCAGGTTGGAAGAGACCTCTAAGATCATCCAGTCCAACCTATCATCCAGAGAACACAGATGACTACAGGCAGGAGAAGAGGCACAGCTGCAGACAGGAGAGTACAGGCGTGATTACAGGCAGCAGAAGAGGCATGGCTGCAGGCAGGAGAGCACAGATGGCTGCAGGCATATCTCAAGAGGTGCCCACCAGTGTTGGACCCCTTCAAAGGGGATCGATCCTTGGCTGTGCTGCCACAGAGCATGTCCAGATTCAGATATCTGAAAAATGCTGCCAAATCTGCATTTTAATTGCAGTTGTCTCAGCAGAGATGTCGAGACCAGGTCAGCATGGAGATGTTGGTTCCCCTGAGCGTGGCACAGGCCTGGATGCCTGCAGCAGACGAACACCTCTACCAGCAGGCAGAGGTGAAGCTGGAGGAGATGAGGGTGGTGGGCACTGCTGGGTAGGGTTCTCCCCCCCCCCCCATTTCCACAAAACATGCTATTGGCATAATTTGGAGTGGGTGCTTTGGTAAGTATTGACTGGATGTTAACTAACAGGCAGGGATGTTCTCTTTCAGAATTCTCCTCCCGGGTCTTGCTAGTACTGAGATGTCTATTTCATGACAAAACTTGCAGGGCTTTCACAACAGGTAAAGTTTTTGTTTTGGTAATAGCTTAGTGGTTGCTTTGAAACTTTAAATGGTGCCTTTTAAAATAAAGGCAGGACGGTGATTTGAGCTCCACCCTCCCTGCTGTATTGATCCTCTCACGCTCAACCATCTGCCTCAGCTGTCTGCTGTACTTTCAACAACTCATGACAAAAAACAGGACAGAGAAAAGGAACACTATAAATACAGGTACAGTCATACTGCTGCTGTCCAGGCAAATGGAGCCTTACCAACTTAAGAAAAAACAGAGGTGATGTTAAGCAGACTCTGAGAACACATGGTGAGAGTTTAGCAGAGAAAAAAGCAGTCCAGAAAACCACCAAGCTGGAGCAACAGGCTTCTCCTGCTGGCTGGTCCAGCGTGGACACAGAATCATCACCAAATCGTAGAATGGGTTGGGTTGGAAGGAACCTTAAAGATCATCCAGTTCCAAACCCTTTGCCATGGGCAGGGACACCTCTCAACAGCCCAGGTTGCTCAAGGCCTCATCCAACCTGGCCTTGGACACCTCCAGGGAGGGGACATCCACAGCCTCCCTGAGCTAAAGGACCTGTGAGGGGCAAGAGGATGGGGCCAGACTCTTCTCAATGCTGCCCACTGACAGGACAAGGAACAACAAGCACTAACTGTTGCCCAGGAGGCTCCACCTGAAGAGGAGGAGAAACTTCTTTGTTGAGAGGGTGCTGAAGCCCTGGAGCAGGCTGCCCAGAGAGGTTGTGGAGTCTCCTCCGGGAAGCTTCCAACCCCAGCTGGGCATCATGCTGCTGGATAGGCTGTTGCTGGTGTCCCTGCTTTAGCAAGGGGCTTGGACTGGATCATCTCCAGAGCCCCCTTCCAATCCCTACCATTCTATGATTTCAAGGGTGGGATGGGGAGAGGGAATTCATGCCCTGGCAGGACATAAAAGCACCCATCTTGGGCTACGAAACGTGAGGACCATCTGTACCATCCTCCTAAGAGAGCTCTGAGGTTACAGGAGGTGATGCAAAGCTCTCAGTCACTGCCAAACTCGATGTGAGGCGAGTTGGTGCTTACTGTTCGCTCGGGAGAGAGGAGTTCCTGGACATGGTCTTTGGGGACAAGTCGTAGTCGCTGTCGGATCTGTAGAGGAAGGACTCCCTGCGCTGGCTGTGGCCTGGGAAGGTGGTGTGCAGGACGAGCCCCGAGGAGGAGCTGGCCTGCGGGTCCAGCGGGCTGCGTCCTGGCGAGGGGCCATTCTCCACGTCGAAGCTGCAAGCAGAACAGAGTGAGTGTCACACAGGGCTCCTCGGCAGCGCTGCGCCCGCCTCGTCTGCCCGCCCAGCGCCGCACCACCAGGGACACGCTGCCTGCAGCCTCTCGCTGCCCCAGCACTGCTCTGTGCAGCAGAGAGGGGATCCTGCCCCCTGCTCTGCTCAGACCTCACCTGGAGCACTGCAGCCAGCTCTGATGTTCTCAACACAAGAGGAACATGCAACTGTTGGAGAGGGTTCAGAGGAGGTCACAAAGATGCTCAGAGGGCTGCAGCACCTCTCCTATGGAGACGGGCTGAGACAGTTGGGGTTGTTCAGCCTGGAGAAGAGAAGGCTCCAGGGAGACCTTAGAGCATCCTGCCGGTACCTGAAGGGGGCTACAGGAGAGCTGGGAAGGGACTTTTTACAAGGGCTTGTAGTGACAGGATGAGAGGGAATGGATTGAAGCTGGAAGAGGGAAGATTGAGACTGTAAGCTAGGAAGAAGTTCTTTCCAGTGAGGGTGGTGAGACACTGGCACAGGTTGCCCAGGGAGGTTGTGGCTGCTCCCTCCCTGGAGGTGTTCAAGGCCAAGCTGGACAACACCTTGAGCAACCTGGGCTGTTAGAAGGTGTCCATGCCCATAGCAGGGGGTTTGGACCTAGGTGACCTCTATGACTCCTTCCAACCCAACCCATTCTATGATTCTATGACTGCATTACAATAAAAGATTTGCCCCTGAGGTTGCTTTCCTGACTTCATCTGCTCAGGCTTCCCTCAGCCTGAATGTCTCTAAGCTCAGCACAGCTGCTGTCACTCTCAGCACGAGCATGCAGCAGCTAAACACCATCACCAAGCTCTGCAGCTCTCCCCACATCATCTCCATGGCAGCAGTGCCTGCACAACTTCAATGTGCCAAGCCCCACTGAGCCTTACTCACACTCACAGCAGGGACTAAAGAACTCGATGTGGCCCTGGGCAGTCTGATCCAGTCGGAGGTGTGCCTGCTCATTGCAGGGGGTTGGACTTTGAGGGTCCCTTCCAACCCAGTGCAATCTGTGAACCTGTAAAGCAGCTGTGACATGCCACCATCCTCCAGCCAAGTCCTGTTCTGTGCTGGCTTGAGGCTAATTAGAATCTTTTAATGAGAAAATGGAATTAATTTCAAGAACATGTCCCCCATCCACGCTGGAAGCAAACTTTTGAAGTCCTGTGAGGACTTGGCAGTTGTACAGGCTGGATGCCCAAGTCTTTTTGCAGCCCTAGCTCATGCCTTAGCCCTTCAGGAGATGAGTTCAGCAAGTTGCCAACAGTCCAGCTGCAAGATGAAGGCCTGCTTAAAAAGCCAAGCCCCAACCCCTCCTTCTGTCACTGTTTCCACCAACGCCCACTTTCTTCACAGCTTCATAACTTGGCTGCTGCAACCTGTGGCTGAAGTCACCCTGGACACTTAGCAAGTGCCACCCCTCGTAAACCCCGAGAAGGAGCAGGCTGGCTCCTCTGCTGGGGCAGCTGCAGCTGACAAACACCAGCTGTGTGACCTGGCCCTGCTATGCCAAGTCAAGTGTGGCTGCACTCAGCACCAATTTCCTTGCCTTTGGAAGTCTGAGGCTTCTTCTCACTTGCAGGAGAGCCAAGTCCTCCCTCCTACCACTCCCCACCTGGTTTTCTTGCCTTTGGAAGTCTGAAGCTTCACCTCATGTGCAGTGGGAGCTGAGTCCTCCCTCCTACCACTCCCACAAGGGAGTGCCTCTCCCTGTTGCCGATGTTCTCCCAATTTACCCTGCCTGATGACCACCCTCAACTGCACCACCCAGCTGGGCATGCACTCAGACTGGCCACAACACTGAGCCATGATCCCTGACACACATTGCTCCATCCTTCTCCACTCATGATACTAACTTAAAAGATCCCCCCTGAGCACTTTGGCAGGGAGGACCTCATAGAATCATAAGCCTAGTGGAAGGTGTCCCTGCCAATGCCAGGGTGGTTGGAACTAGACAATCTTCAAGGTCTCTTCCAACCCAAACCATGCTGTGATTCTATGAATCATAAAACATCCCAAGTTGGAAGGGACCCATAAGGCTCATGGAGTCCAACTCTGCAGAGCCCACAATGTGCTTTGCACTGCTGCAGAAGGAGGCAGAGGAAGTATCCAGGTGGAAAAAAGCAAACAGCAAAACCTCATGGAAGTCTGTGTCCAGTTGCAAAATGTACCTCATCTTACTCCTCTACTGAGAGACCACACACACACACACACACATACAGACACAGACACAGGTTCAACCAAGGGATAAAAGAGAGGGGGGAAACGCACACCAAACACTGCAGAAGGAAAACACAGGCAGAGAAGGTCATGGAGAAAACCACTGCTGTGCAGGCACCACCACTGAGGCAGACACTGAACCCAGCTGCCACCACCTGCATTGTTACCTGGGGCAGCAGAGGACAGAAGAACAAGCTGGCCAAAGAGCAAGCTGGCTCAGAACACAGGCAGCTTCTCCCTCACTTGGGCAGTGACCTGACACTTGAAGCATTAAGGTCTTCTATCTCCTGATCAACAAATTGGGTTTAAATCCAAATTTTCTGGCCTAGCCTGCCCATTGTTCTCCAGGTATTGGCAGACAGAGGTGAGCGGGCACAAAGTCCAGGCACCAACTTCAACCTCAGTTTTGGTTCTCAGGAAGCATTTTGTGTTCCTGTAAAACAAAGAGGGGCCACAGAAGGGCAATGAAGCTGGAGAAGGGTCTGCAGAACAGGGCTGGGGAGGAGCAGCTGAGGGAGCTGCGAGTGTGCAGCCTGGGGAAGAGGAGGCTGAGGGGAGAGCTTCTGGCTCTCTGCAGCTCCCTGAAAGGAGGCTGGAGCCAGGTGGGGGTTGGGCTCTGCTCCCAAGGAACAAGTGACAAGATGAAAAGAAATGGCCTCGAGTTGCACCAGGAGAGGTTTAGGTTGGACGTGAGGAACAGTTTCTTTCCCTTTAGGGCTGTCAAGGCCTGTAAGAAGCTGCTCAGGGCAGTGCTGGAGTTCCCCTCCCTGGAATGGTTCCAAGGCTGTGAAAAAGTGGTGCTGAGGGCCATGGTTTAGTGGTGACTTGGCAGTGCTGGGTAACAGTTGGACTGGGTGAGATCTTTTCCAACCAAAACTCTTCTGTGAGTCTAAGTCTCTGACTCTGCTTTGTGCAAAGAGCAGTCAATGAAGGGCTGAAATTCAGCACACACTCAGCAGTAACACCACCTGCAGCACTGCAAAGGCTGCTGGATTCCTTGGAACTCCACAGCACACAGCGAAGGAGATCCCTACATCTACCATGCCTTGCTGCAGCATTTAGCTACCCAAGTCCATAATGAGATACTGAAACTGGTAATTGCTCCATTAATATTCTTTTCTTCCACTCTTTGTTACCTGCTTTTTAACAGTGACAGCTTCAGTACACTTGATTTGTAGCCACAAAGCAGCAGCTCAGCTCTGTAACTATGGAATCTACCATGGCACCTACCAGCAACAGTCGGCTGAGAATTACTCCACACCTATTCCAAAGATTAACTCTGATTACTCAAAACATTTTACTGCAAACCTTTCAACTGAGAACTTTTATTCTGCTGTCAGGAATACAGCAATGAACTCAATGTGTGCATTTAGGTGAGCAGGGTGAGCAGTATTTAGGGTTGGTTGGCACCATACCGGATGGTAGGCATCAGTCTGGGAGAAGAAGTTAACACCTATGCTTTAAGAAGCCAGAGGTTAAGGGAGGGAGGCAGAGAGCAAGGCTGCTGAGGAGATCTTTTGCAAAGAAGATCACCCAGCAGCAAAAGGAGAGAGGTTAGGAACAGAGGAACTGGTTTTGCTCGGCTGCCTGTAGCACAGCTTCTGTATCCTGAGGCAGGTGGAAGATCACAGAATCCCAGACTGGTTTGGGTTGGACTGGATCTTTGAAGGTCATCTAGTCCAATCCACCTGCAGTCAGCAGGGACATCTGCAACTGCTTAAACCCCCCAACAACCTGACCTGGAATGGTCCAGAGGTGGGGCTTCTACCACTCCTCCAGGCAACCTGGGCCAGTGATTCATCACGCTCAGTGTTGAACATTTCTTCCTTCCTCAATCCATCCCCCCTTGTCCTGTCACAACAGGCCCTGCTCAAATTCCCTTCCCTTTCCCTTTTAACAGAAAAAAATCCCCTCTCAGTCAGCCTAGGCCTGTTCTGAGTCACCCCTACAGAAATTCCCACGAGTTCCAGGGATTGCAACACTTAGGAGGAGCGTGAGCAGTTCTGGGGAGCTGAGGGCCCTGGTGCTGTGTGACCTGGCTCGAGGTGGAGGTTAAACTTTGGCAGGACAGAGCTCCCCAGGAACCAGTTTGCCCAAACTGTGCAAGTTCTTCAGATTTCTACAGCACTTGCAGGTCAGGCTGTGTTGGTGAGAAGCCCTGGGCACAGCTGATGCCCAGCTTGCAGCGTCATGGCTGCTCCCAGCCACCCCAGCAGGCAGCTCCTGGCTGCACACTGCCTGTGCTCCCCATGCCAGTATCCGGGACACTGCAGCGTGGACTGGAAGGTGCTTTCATTGCTTTCCACAAGCCCAGCTTGCAGCTATCACTGAATCATAGAACTGTTTTGATTGGAAAAGACCTCCAAGGCCGCCAAGTCCAACCTTCTGCCCAACCCCATCATGGCCATTAAACCCTGTCGCCAAGTGCCATGCCCACAGGTGTCCTGAACACCTCCAGGGATGGTGACTCCAGCACCTTCCTGGGCAGCCTGTGCCTGACCACTCTTGCAGCAAAGAAATTGTTCTAAGATCCAGCCTAAGTCTCCCCTGGCGCAGTTTCAGGCCATTTCCTCTTCTTCTATCACCTGATACTAGGGAGAAGAGACCAATCCCACCTCACTCCAACCTTCTTTCAGGTAGCTGCAGAGAGCCAGAAGGTCTCCTCTCAGTCTCTTTTTCCCCAGGCTGAATGCCCCCAGCTCCCTCAGCTGCTCCTTCCCAGCCCTGTTCTCCAGACCCTTCACCAGCTTTGTTGCCTTTCTCAGGACCTGCTCCAGCCCCTCAGTGTCCTTGGAGTGAGAGGCCCAGAACTGAATCTGGCATTTGAGGCCTGCCCTCTCCAGTGCCAAGTACAGGGACACAATGCCTGCCCTGCTCCTGCTGGCCACACCACTGCTGCTGCAAGCCAGGATCCTGTTAGCCTTCTTGAGCAACTGAGTGCAACCCCTCATCTGTCTCCCCTTCCCTGAGCCTGCTCCAGCAGCCAGCCAGCCATGCTCTCTGTCACTTAATGAACAGAAAATGCCCCCAGAGAGCGAGAGTTAACCAAAGGTTTGTGGTTACCTCTACTGAGAGAGGCTGATTCTGTGCCCCCAGCAGTACAGCTCTGGGTGGCCAAGGTCTTCACCAGGACTGTCAAAACCCAAGTCTAAGTTTCTGCTGCCATGGCTTTTTAATCACAGGAGCACAGCATGATGTAATTCCAGTAAGTCAAAAAAATGAGGAACTGCTTCCCTGACATGACTCAACATTAGGAGAATGTGGACTGAGATCAAATAATTGTTTTGGTTGGAACAGACCTTGCAGATCCTTGAGTCCAACCATTAACCCAGCACTGCCAGGCCACCACCAAACCATGGCTCTCAGCACCACATCTGCATGGCTTTGAAACCCCTCCAGAGATGGGGATTCCACCACTGCCCTCAGCAGACTCTCATATGCCTTGACAAGGCATGTAAGGGGAAGGAACTGTTCCTCATGTCCAACCTAAACCTCTCCTGGTGCAACTTGAGGCCATTTCTCCTTGTCCTGTCACTTGTTCCTTGGGAGAAGAGATCAACCCCAGCTGGCTCCAACCAGGGAAGTGTGGTGCCAGGGGAAACACCACAGCCGAGAAAGTCCCTGCACAGGGGAAACAGCCTCCAAAGTCCTGCTCTCAGAGTTGTGAAGGAAGATGACCTGTCCTCTAAGGTGGTCTGTCTCTTGGCCTTCCCTCCAGAGTCAGGCTACATTCAAACTCAGCAGCTCTTCTTACTCAGCTGGGTGAGAGCAGAATTGGTGGTGGTGGAGGGGAGGAAGGTGCAGCGTCAGCAGTGCAAGAAGCAGGATGGTTGCTGGTGGTAGGGACAGTGCAAGAGGTGAGGCAGCCACAGGTTCGTCTCCACTCCTCTGCATTTTCCAGTGGGACAGGCTCTAGCAG
Organism: Ramphastos sulfuratus; assembly: GCA_013399055.1. Taxonomy (NCBI): domain Eukaryota; kingdom Metazoa; phylum Chordata; class Aves; order Piciformes; family Ramphastidae; genus Ramphastos; species Ramphastos sulfuratus. Next base: position 44,813 of record WBNM01021166.1, read on the forward strand.
AGCGAAGGGAGGAGAGGACAGCAGGTGGCAGGAGTTAGCTGCAGCTCAGTGCCAAGCAGCTCCAGGGCCACGCAGGCGAAGAAAGAGGCACAGCCGGGCAGGAGCAGCCTCGCTGCGGGCTGAAACACAACCAAGCTTTCACTCCCCGGAACCACGGCAGCTCAAAAGAGCAAGCCCCAGCTGGCCACACACTGCAGTCCGACACCAACTACTACGATTTGCCCATATCAAAAACTACCAGAAGCCCCTATCAGAGAAATTCTGTCTAACCAAGCCTCCGTGGGACATCCCACCACTCTCCAGCCATTGTTGCCCCCAACCAGCAAGGTGGCCAGCTCACTGCAGCATCCCCATCAAACCAGTCCCAGGTCAACCCTAGATCAGCTCTGCTCCTTCCCACAGCACAGCAACAACCTCACAAGAAGACAGGGCAGCTGCCAAGGTGTCTTGACAGAAGACAGAGGCTCCAACTCCTCCAGCAGCTCAGGCTCTCCAGCTCTTTGGGCTGTTGTCAGCAGTGATGTAGGCAGCAGGACAAGGAGAGGTATTGGCCCCCTGGACTCAGCACTGGTGAGGCCACCCCTCAAATCCTGACGTCAGTTCTGGGCCATTCATGTCAAGAAAGACATTGAGAGGTTGAAGCAGGTCCAGAGAAGGGCAACAAAGCTGGTATGGGGTCTGCAGAACAGGGCTGGGGAGGAGCAGCTGAGGGAGCTGGAGGTGTGCAGCCTGGAGAAGAGGAGGCTGAGGGGAGACCTCCTGGCTCTCTGCAACTCCCTGAAAGGAGATTGGAGCCAGGTGAGGGTCACTCTCTTCTTCCAAGGAATAAACAGCAGGACAAGAAGAAATAGGTTCAGGTTGCCTCAAGCAAGATCTAGGTTGACATGAGGAACAATTTCTTCCCCTTGAAGGTTGTCAAGGCCTGGCTCAGGCTGCCCAGGGCAGTGGTGAAGTCCCCATCCCTGGAGAGGTTTCAAAGCCCTGGAGATGTGGTGCTGAGGGCCACGGTTTATTGGTGCCCTGGCAGTGCCGGGTTAATGGTTGGACTTGATGGCCTTGCAGGTCTGTTGCAGCCAAAGAGCTCTGTGATCCCACCTTTGCAAGGTAGTCCTGGCACAGACCTTTGGTGGGGTTAGCAGTAAGGGAACACATTGTCTCTCCCCGAGTGTTGCCCATCAGCAAGCCTCAGAACATGGCAAGATTTGACATAAGAAAGTGAAAAATAGATTTGTGGCACAATTTTGATCTAAGTAAGAGTCATCTGAACAGTCACTGCAAATCAAATGGTTACCATGAGAGCTCTGGAGTCCCACAGTGTGTCTCTAGATCTGCAGTATAAAACACAGACACAGTGAAGTCTACCACGGCAGGCAGGCTGCTGTGCTTTCTGTTTATGTTAGGAATTTACACTTTCCCTGAGGATGACAGCACTGACTCCAGAAGATGCCTTCACCATCTGCTTTGCCTTCCCAGACTCACTCCTGAGGGCACTACTCCTGATCTTCTACTTTGGTAAAACCTTTACTACAGTATCAAATATGATGGAGGGCCATAAAAACGATGGGAGGGCTGAAAGCCCTCTGCTGAGAGAGCTGGAGGTGTTCAGCCCAGAGAGGAGAAGGCTCCAGGGAGACCTTCTGGTGGCTTCTCAGTGCTTCAAGGGGCCAGTCAGAGAGCTGGGGACAGCTTGAGCAGGGCCTGTTGTGACAGGACAAGGAGTGATGGCTTGAACTGAAAGAGGGAGATTCAGACTGGAGAGAAGGAAGAAACTGTTTAGTATGAAGGTGGTGAAACCTTGGCTCAGGCTGCCCAGAGAGGTGGTAGCTGCCCCATCCCTGGCACCACTGCAGGTCAGGCTGTTTGGGGCTCTGAGCAGCCTGCTCTGATTGCAGCTGTCCCTGCTGGCTGCAGGGAGGTTGAAGTGGATGAGGTTTTAAAGGTCCCTTCCAACACAAACCTGTCCAGGACTCAGTGACTCTGTTTTCAGATGACAGTATGTCAGGAAGTTTGAGCACACCCCAATTATCAAGCAGAGCCTCATTATGAAGCTCCTCTCACAACTGGAGTTTCTCACCAAGACCTTCAGCTGGATTTCTAACACCATTAGCAGCACCAAATGCTGTTTCCTTACACCTCCAGATCCATGCAGGCACAACTGCTGCTGGCTGCTGCCTCCTTCGTGCACCTGCTTCCTTCCCATTATCAGCACAGCTTGCTGGCTTTGCTAAATAACCTTCCAGGCACAGGTCTGTGCTTCATCAGCACCCACGGAACCAGGATGGGACACCCTGTGGGCATGCCAGAGCACAGGTGACCAGCGGAGCTGCCCCGGGATGGCCACGAGGCTCTCTGAGGTCGACCATTCTCACCACTGCAGCTAGTAGTGCTTTCTCCTCCCCTTCTGACCTTCTCCCATCAAGCAGAAAATCTTCATGCCCTCAAGGACCTCTCTGAAGTGTTCAAATCCCTCTCTGCCAGCTCTGTCCCTCATCTGTCTCCTAACTCTTTTTGATCTCCAGAGCCTAAAGACTTCTTTCTCCTAAAACCCTGCTTGCAGTCCCTCCCCAGATCCCTGTGCCACAGCTGCCTGGCACAGAATGCCCTGCGGCACTGTTGTGTTTGCACTATACACTGTCAGCTGCTGCCAAACATGTCATTAAGGCCTCTGTGTGGGTCACGAGGCAGAAAGCCATGGTGATGGATGGGGCTTTGTTATCTCTGGGTAAAGTTCAACCTTCTCACCAGCTCTCTTCTTCAAGGGGTACAAAGCAGGCAGAGAAACCAAGAAGACCTTGCTGGAAGATGGGGCCAAGAACTGCTCTGCCCTAGGGAGGCCACATCTGCAGTACTGGGTCCAGTCAGAATCATTGAATCACAGAATCATAGAATGATAAGGTTGGAAGGGACCTCAAGGATCAGCCAGTTCCAACCCCCTGCCATAGGCAGGGACACCTCCCACTAGCACAGGTCACTCAAGGCCTCATCCAACCTGGCCTTGAACACCTCCAGGGAGGGAGCAGCCACAGCCTCCCTGGGCAACCTGTGCCAGTGTCTCACCACCCTCACTCCAAACAACTTCCTCCTAACATCCACTTTCAATCTCCCCTCTGCCACTTCAAACCCATTGCCCTTGTCCTGGCATTGCAAGCCCTTGTCAATAGTCCCTCCCCAGCCTTCCTGTAGCCCCCTTCAGATCCTGCAAGGCTACTCTAAGGTCTCCTGGAAGCCTTCTCNAGCCACTTGGCACTGGTCTCCAGGTGGACATTGTGCCCTTGATCACAGAATTGTTTTGCTTGGAAGAGACCTTTAAGATCATTGAGTCCAACCTTCAACCTAATGCCACCATGCACATTAGAACATGTCCCGAGACGCCATGACCACGCGTTCCGTAGCTCTGCCACCTCCCTGGGCAGCTATTCCACAGCCCAGGTCTGGGCTCCCCAGCTCCAGAGAGACAAGGAACTACTGGAGGGAGTCCAGTGAAGCTACAAAGGTGCTGAGGGGCCTGCAGCAGCTCTGGGAGGAGCAAAGGCTGAGAGCCCTGGGGCTGAGAGCCTGCAGAAGAGCAGCCCCAGAGGGCAGCTGAGCAATGCTCAGCAAGAGATAAAGGAGCTGTGGGGGGCAAGAGGATGGGGCCAGACTCTGCTCAGTGGTGCCCAGGGACAGCACAAGGGGCAGTGGGAACAAACTGGAACCCAGGAGGTTCCACGTGAGCAGGAGGAGAAAGTTGTTTGTTGTGAAGGTGCTGGAGCCCTGGAGCAGGCTGCCCAGAGAGGCTGTGGAGTCTCCTTGTCTGCAGAGCTTCCAAACCCAGCTGGGCACTGTGCTGCTGGGCAAGCTGCTGTGGGTGCCCTGCTTGAGCAGGGGGCTTGGACTGGATGATCTCCAGAGGTCTCTTCCAGCCCCACCATGCTGGCATTGTATGAATCAGCAGCCTTGTGCTTAGAAACAGCTCTGAGTCAGAGTTTGCCAGAGCCTAAGGCAGAGCTGAGATCCAGAGCCCTTACAGCTCTAAATGAGCACCTGGTGACATCCCTGAAAACCCAGCAGTGCTGATGCCCAGCAGCAAGCACTAGCTCAGCTGCCAGCTGGGCACAACCACTGCTGGGTTTTCAGGGATGTCAGCAGATGCTCATTTAGTTTTATAAAGCCTCTGAAGAAGCCAATTACTGCCTGAAACTCTCAGTATCTTGCACATCAGGTCCCTGAGCTGTTCCTTCTCCCCAAGGCCTCCCACTCACTGGCACTGGTGAAAGCCACCAGGCTGAGGATTTGCTGCATGTCTACAGAACAAGTCTTGTGGGGAGCAGCTGAGGGAACTGGGATTGTTTAGCCTGGAGTAAAGGAGGCTGAGGGGAGACCTTCTGGCTCTCTACAGCTCCCTGAAAGGAGGCTGGAGCCAGGTGGAGGTTGGTCTCTTCTAGTATCAGGTAACACAACACAAGTAAATGGCCTGAAATTGTGCCAGGGGAGGTTTAGGTTGGACAGGAGGAACGATTTCTCTTCTGCCAGAGTGGTCAGGTATTGGCACAGGCTGCCCAGGGAGGTAGTGCAGTCATCACCCCTGGAGGTGTTTGGGAAACCTGTGGGCATGGCACTGTGGGAGAAGGTTTAATGGCTGTGGTGGTGCTGGGTCAATGGTTGGACTGGATGGGCTTAAGAGGTCTTTTTCAACCCAAACAGTGCTGTGATTCTGCATGCCCAAGGACAGCACATGCCACACCAGCTTCAGCCCCTGGGAGATGACTGGAAATGTACAGGAGAGAGGTAGAAAGTAGTTTAGATTTTTGGTTTTTAGCATGGAGGGCTCCAAGAAGCCTAATCCTTTTCATGTCTCCTACAGATAAGTAGTTTGATGTTCTCCTGTGACAGGCTACCAGCACGAGGCTGGTTAAGTCTCCCAGAGAATCATAGGATGGCTTAGGTTGGAAGGGAGCTCAAAGCTCAGCCAGTCCAAATCCCCTCTCATAGGCAGGGACACCTCCCACTGGAACAGGTCACTCAAGACCTTCATCCAACCTGGTCTTGAACACTCCAGGGAGGTTGTGGACTTAAGGTGCTCCAGGTGCTCACATGTAGCCACTTAGCAGCAATGCCACTCCCTAAGGGCTTTCTCCAACTGCTGCTTTTCCTCCCTGCCACTGATGCCCAAACTGGGGCATCAGTGAGGTACCAACATCCTGTGCAGCACTAACGAAACTCTTCTCCCCTTGTGTGTGTTTCCATCCAGCAACTTCCTTCTGCCCATGGCCCATCAGAACCAAAGCTGCTCTGCCACACAGGCTGTGCCTCTGCTGCATTCATGGATCTGGCTGGAGCTTGCTAGAGGGCTGCTGGGAAGCTCTGCTTATGCAGTCAGGCTCCTGTGGCATGGGTGGCAGGGGGCAGCACAGTGCTCCTCGGCTGACACCGCATTCTGGCCTCACCTGCTCTGCAGAACGGTGCTGTGCTGCAGCACAGGTGTTTGCATTCAGCTCATGGGACAGTGTTTACTCCAGTCTGGTGCAGATGTTTTTCTCTGGTCAGTGTCAGCTCAGCTTCGACAGCTCCTCCAAGCACCCTATAACATTTTACAGCCTCTTCCCCAACACTCAAGGCACAGACGTTGTCTCCTGTGGAGGAGGCTGCACACGGGGGCCTGGCTCGTGTGATGAGGACCCCAGTGCAGGACTCCAGATGATCTCACACAATCCCAGAACCCCAGCATGGTGGCAGTTGGAAGGGACCTCTGGGGATCATTCAGTTCAACTGCTCTGTTAAAAGCAGGGGCACCCCGTGCAGCTTGCCCAGCAGCACAGTGACCAGGTGGCTTTGAAAGCCCTCTAGACAAAGAGATTCCACAACCTCTCTGGGCAGCCTGCTCCAAGCCAAAGAACTTCCTCCTCCTGTTCAGATGGAAACTCCTGGGGTCCAGTTTGCGTCCACTGTCCCTCGTCCTGTCCCTGGGCACCACTGAGAAGAGTCTGGCCCCATCCTCTTGCCCCCCACAGGTCTTTTAGCTCTTGCTGAGCACTGCTCAGCTCCCCTCTGGGGCTGCTCTATCTGCAGGCTCTCAGCCCCAGGGTTCTCAGCCTTTGCTCCTCCCAGAGCTGCTCCAGGCTCTCAGCATCTCTGGAGCCTCCCAGGACTCTCCCCAGTAGTCCCCTGTCTCTCTTGAGCTGGAGAGCCCAAAACTGGACTCCAGACATGGCCTCACTAGGGCAGAGTAGTTCAAGTCCTCATTGCTTTTTGCTGGGCCTCTAGAACTCATTACACTATTTCTGCCTACAGAGAAACCCCACTCCCTCACCCACAGCCAGCTTGGGGTGGGAAATTCCATCCAGAAATTGGGGACGCAGGGTCCAGCCTTGCCTCTTCCCCCCTCAGGATATTCCTGGTAACAGAAAAGGAATTGCAGTCAGGTATTGCCTCTCTTACCAATGCATCTTCAAGCACTTCCTACATCTATTGAGTGCAGTCTGCTCTCACCCCTCTCCCCAGAGCACACAGAGCACTGATAGCAGCAGCACGAGTCCCACGGGTCCCACACACAGAGCAAACGACCTCTGCTTCCAGTCCTCGGGAAAAGTGTTGCTGTATCTGCTGGGAAGCAGCACGGCAGGAGGCTGCCAGCATGAGCTGTGGTTTATTTCATCCTCACCTCCACAAGAGGCTCTCCTGGCACCACTCCAGGAGCACTTCTGCCTTTCCAAGCAGGCCAAGCGAGCTGGCAGGGAGCTGCTCCGCTCTGCCTTGACTCCAGCCAGCTGCAGGAAGGCATCGGCTAGAAATCAACCAAGTGTCCTGACCCAGCAGACAGCCTGCAGGCAGGGACGAGCTGACAGGCATGTCTGACAAGCTGCAGAGCCCACAGCTTTTTCCATTTCACCTGGACAATCTGAGCAGAGAGGACAGGAAGCCTCTGAGTCAGAACATCATAAAATCATGAATGTTGGGAAAGATGTCCAAGATCAAGTCCAACCTTCTACCCAGCACCCCCATGACCACCACACCACGTCCCAAAATGCCTCCAGCACCTCCCTTGGCAGCCTGTTCCAGTGCCTGACCACTCCTCCAGGGAAGAAGCTGCTCCTAATCTCCAATTTCAACCTGCCCCGGTGCAGCCTCAGGCCTTTGCCTCTTGCCCTGTCATTAGTTGTGTGGGAGAAGAGGCCAGCAGCAGCCTCACTCTAACCTTCTCTCAGCCTTCTTCAGACTAAACAATTCCAGCTCCCTCGGCCTCTCCTCATCAGACCTGTGCTGCAAACCCCTCACCAGAGGTACAGGTGCTCTGCACTAATGATTTACACCACCCTCAGCCTATCTGCAACACCCAAGAGCCCAGCACTTGTCAGACGCACTCCACAAGGGATCTGATCAAACATTCTCTAAACCATGTCCCTCAGCACCACATCTACACAGTTTTTCAGTTCCCCCAGCAAAGGGGACTCACCACTGCCCTGGGCAGCCTGGGCCAGGCCTTGGCAACCCTCAAGGGGAAGAAATTGTTCCTCATGTTCAGCCTAAACCTCCCCTGCTGCCACTCGAAGCCTTTCCTCTTATCCTGTCACTTGGTCCTAGGGGAAGAGACCAGCCCCCACCTGGCTCCAGCCCCCACCTGGCTCAGTGAGTTGTGGAGAGCCAGAAGGTCTCCCCTCAGCCTCCTCTCCCCAGTTTCCTCAGCCACTCCTCACCAGACCTGCTCTCCAGACCCTTCACCAACCTCTTTTGTAAGCAGCCAGAGACAGGGTGCGCAGTCAGCAGCAAAGGGTGCAGGTGTGAGCTCAAGGGCAGGAATTTTTACAGCTCTTATTGATCTCTTCAGGTCCAGCAGCTTCATCCAAATCACAAGCAGCTGCCAACTATCTGAGGACAAAATATTATGTAAGGAAAAACCTGTCCCTCTGGGAGAAAGTCTTGTGGTTGCTCTAAGTGGTCTGGCTCAAGAGTATCACAGTATCACAGTATTGCAAGGTTGGAAGAGACCTCAAAGATCATCAAGTCCAACCCACTACCACAGACCTCAAGACCAGACCATGGCACCAAGTGCCACGTCCAAACCTGCCTTGAACACCTCCAGGGACGGTGACTCCNGCTGACAGGCATGTCTGACAAGCTGCAGAGCCCACAGCTTTTTCCATTTCACCTGGACAATCTGAGCAGAGAGGACAGGAAGCCTCTGAGTCAGAACATCATAAAATCATGAATGTTGGGAAAGATGTCCAAGATCAAGTCCAACCTTCTACCCAGCACCCCCATGACCACCACACCACGTCCCAAAATGCCTCCAGCACCTCCCTTGGCAGCCTGTTCCAGTGCCTGACCACTCCTCCAGGGAAGAAGCTGCTCCTAATCTCCAATTTCAACCTGCCCCGGTGCAGCCTCAGGCCTTTGCCTCTTGCCCTGTCATTAGTTGTGTGGGAGAAGAGGCCAGCAGCAGCCTCACTCTAACCTTCTCTCAGCCTTCTTCAGACTAAACAATTCCAGCTCCCTCGGCCTCTCCTCATCAGACCTGTGCTGCAAACCCCTCACCAGAGGTACAGGTGCTCTGCACTAATGATTTACACCACCCTCAGCCTATCTGCAACACCCAAGAGCCCAGCACTTGTCAGACGCACTCCACAAGGGATCTGATCAAACATTCTCTAAACCATGTCCCTCAGCACCACATCTACACAGTTTTTCAGTTCCCCCAGCAAAGGGGACTCACCACTGCCCTGGGCAGCCTGGGCCAGGCCTTGGCAACCCTCAAGGGGAAGAAATTGTTCCTCATGTTCAGCCTAAACCTCCCCTGCTGCCACTCGAAGCCTTTCCTCTTATCCTGTCACTTGGTCCTAGGGGAAGAGACCAGCCCCCACCTGGCTCCAGCCCCCACCTGGCTCAGTGAGTTGTGGAGAGCCAGAAGGTCTCCCCTCAGCCTCCTCTCCCCAGTTTCCTCAGCCACTCCTCACCAGACCTGCTCTCCAGACCCTTCACCAACCTCTTTTGTAAGCAGCCAGAGACAGGGTGCGCAGTCAGCAGCAAAGGGTGCAGGTGTGAGCTCAAGGGCAGGAATTTTTACAGCTCTTATTGATCTCTTCAGGTCCAGCAGCTTCATCCAAATCACAAGCAGCTGCCAACTATCTGAGGACAAAATATTATGTAAGGAAAAACCTGTCCCTCTGGGAGAAAGTCTTGTGGTTGCTCTAAGTGGTCTGGCTCAAGAGTATCACAGTATCACAGTATTGCAAGGTTGGAAGAGACCTCAAAGATCATCAAGTCCAACCCACTACCACAGACCTCAAGACCAGACCATGGCACCAAGTGCCACGTCCAAACCTGCCTTGAACACCTCCAGGGACGGTGACTCCACCACCTCCCTGGGCAGCCCATTCCAGTGGGGAATGACTCTCTCAGTGAAGAACTTTCTCCTCACCTCGAGCCTAAACCTCCCCTGGCACAGCTTGAGACTGTGTCCTCTTGTTCTGGTGCTGGTTGCCTGAGAGAAGAAAGCAACCTCCTGCTGGCCACAACCACCCTTCAGGTAGTTGTAGACAGCAATAAGGTCTCCTCTGAGCCTCCTCTTCTCCAGGCTAAACAATCCCAGCTCCCTCAGCCTATGGTGGGAAACAAAAGCCTCTTCCAGGGCAGACAGATAGCTCCCAGGTATGGTTCTAAACCCCTTTGGTCAATCACAGACACAGCCATCACCATCTCACCACAAGAAGAACATTTTGGTGCTGGAGCAGGTCCAGAGAAGGGCAACAAAGCTGGGGAAGGGTGTGGAGAACAGGGCTGGGGAGGAGCAGCTGAGGGAGCTGGGGGTGTGCAGCCTGGAGAAAAGGAGGTTGAGGGCAGAGCTCATTGCTGTCTGCAGCTACCTGAAAGAAGGCTGGAGCCAGGTGGGGCTTGATCTCTTCTCCTTAGTATCAGGTGATAGAATGAGAGTAAATGGCCTGAAATTGTGCCAGGGGAGGCTTAGGCTGGATCTTAGGAACAATTTCTTTGCTGCCAGAGTGGTCAGGCACTGAAACAGGCTGCCCAGGGAGGTGCTGGAAATCACCATCCCTGGAGGTATTCAGGAAACCTGTGGGCATGGCACTTGGGGAGAGGGTTTAATGGTGGTCTTAGGTTGACCTTGGGTTAACATTTGATGATCTTGGAAGTCTTTTCCAATCGAAACAATTCTATGATTCTCACTGCTTATTTGTTTTATCTCCATTAAGATATCAGGGACTAGACAGTAAGTCCAGAGGGACTCAGGTCATTCCTCCTGCTGAGACACCCCCTGGGGTTGATGTCCTGGTTCCATGTGTGTACCAGGGGCAAAGGAAGGAGAGGAGACAAGATCTTCATGCCCAAGCCAAGGCTAGCACAAGAAGAACTCAGTATAAAACAGAGAGGAATTAATTGAGGTTGGGAATGGGAGGGAAATGTTTTGCCTCTAGAGCAGACAGATCACTGAACAGCTTTGCTGTAGGAGTGCTGGGGGTAAACACCAACTTGATGTTACTACTGGTGGGATTAGCAGCATAATTGACTACAACATTGCAGGATGGAGCCTGGTGCAGTCAGAAGCTCAGCTCACAGTTGGCACTTGGGCTTTGCCCCTGATGGACATGGCAGGGCAGGGAACTCACACTGCAGCTTGCCCAGAAGAAGCCGAGTCCTGTGGTGCCCACATCTCCACATCAGTGCCTGTGGGTCACCACGGATGGGCCACATCCCACTGCACACCCACAGAAACACAGGACAGAGCCACAGACTGGGTTGGGTTGGAAGGGACCTTTAAAGCTCATCCACTTCAACCCCCTGCACTCAGCAGGGACAGCTGCAGCCAGAGCAGGTTGCTCAGAGCCCCAGAGAGCCTGACCTGCAGTGGTGCCAGGGCTGGGGCAGCTACCACCTCTGTGGGCAACCTAAGCCAGGCTCTCACCACCCTCGGTGTCAAACATTTGTCCTTCTCCCAAAACTGCCTCCTCAGAAACCTGTTCCCAGCTCTCTTCTTGGCCCCTTTAAGCACTGCAAGGCCACCAGAAGGTCTCCCTGAAGCCTTCTCCTCTGCAGGCTGAACAAGCGCAGCTCTCTCAGCCTGGCCTCCCAGCAGAGCCTTCCAGCCCCATCCACTCTCTAGAAACACACTGATATGGAGGCTGTAGCCAAGCCCTCTGTGAGCTCCTCACTGGGAAGGTGCAGGAATCTCCACTCCATTCCTGGCTCCCAACACACAGCTGAAGCTCCCAAACTCCACTTCCTCTACGCAGACTTTCACAACCATCTTGTGACTGCCACAGCAAGTTTGTGCTTGCGACAGGCTGCATCCTCTTAGCGCCGAATCATCCTGCTCAGGCCCCATCTCAGAGCGTCATCTTGCCGGGAAGCCCTTCAGGAAAGCTCCTGCCAGCCTCCTACACTGCCTCCTCGACCAGCTCCTCTGTGCTGCCTTTCTGGAAGCCTTCTTGGGAGGGAATTACTTCTGTGATGTGAAAGCAGATAGTGCACTGCTGGCACCCAAAGTACCAGTTTATAGCACTTGTTCTTTCCTCTAGACTTGCAAAGCTCCTCAAGACCTGCTCCAGGGCTCATTTTGATCTTCCTTAATTAGTAATCCCTTAGAAGCTCTGCTTCATGTTGAGAATCATTTACTGCAGTCAGTTATTTTGGAGTTACCTACTACAAATCATCAAGGTGCACTGTGCAAAAGAAACAGAGACATGGGAGCACAGAGCAAAAGACACTGCAGAGCCCACTCAGGAACAAATTAAATGCAGCTCTAAGTCATCATGTCCAGTTCTGGGCTCCCCACCTCAAGAGAGACAGGGAACTACTGGAGAGAGTCCAGCAGAGGCTCCAAAGATGCTGAGGGGCCTGGAGCAGCTCTGGGAGGGGCAAAGGCTGAAAGCCCTGGGGCTGAGAGCCTGCAGAAGAGCAGCCCCAGAGGGGAGCTGAGCAATGCTCAGCAAGAGATAGAGGGACAAGAGGATGGGGCTGGTATCTTTTCACTGGTGCCCAGCAATAGGACAAGGAGCAATGGGCACAAACTGGAACCCAGGAGGTTCCGCCTGAACAGGAGGAGAAATTTGTTTGTTGTGAGGGTGCTGGAGCCCTGGAGCAGGCTGCCCAGAGAGGTTGTGGAGTCTCCTTGTCTGGAGAGCTTCCAAGCCCAGCTGGGCATTGTGATGCTGGGCAAGCTGCTGTGGATGCCCCTGCTTTAGTGGGGGTGGGGTTGGACTGGGCGATCTCCAGCGGTCCCTTCCAACCCCACCCTGCTGGGACTCTGTGAAGTTCAACAACAGCAAATTACACAGCAGTACAGCCACAAACAGGTGGTGACTAGGAAGAAAATGAGCAGAGCTGCCATTGATTATGGTTTCAGACCACAGAAGATGGTTTCAGTGTGAACAAGCAGAAATGTGCTGGCTGGATCTGATCACTGTATTACTCTTGCATCATCACTGGAAGAGCTTCATTCTGTAGCTAATACACTTCAGGCCTCCTCAGGATTGTGTTAGATTGATGAAGGTTTGTACTGAGATAAAGAAGAATGAAGGGGCAGAGGGAATCAACCTTCACAATGGGATCAGTTAGAAAATATTGACTAATTACAGGAAAACAGTGAATGACGCAAAGCTTGATGCAAGTGCAGATGTGTTACTGCGAGCAGAAACTGCTTGAGTTCACTGATGGAAAAATGATTGAATGGCAGCCTTGGGCTCATCCCACGAAGGACACTGAGGTGCTGGAGCAGGTCCAGAGAAGGGCGATGAAGCTGGTGAAGGGCCTGGAGAACAGGGCTGGGAAGCAAAGACTGAGGGAAGTGAGGTTGCTCACCCTGGAGAAAAGGCAGCTGAGGGGAGACCTCGTTGGTCTCTACAACTGCCTGAAAGGAGTTGCGGTGAGGTGGGAGTTGGTCTCCTCTGCCTGGCAACAACTGACAGGACAAGAGGAGATGGCCTCAGGCTGCACCAGGGGAGGTTTCAGTTGGACAAGAGAAGAAACTTCTCCATTAAACACTTCCCAAACACTGAAACAGACCCTCCAGGGTGGTTGAATCTCCACACCTGGAGGTGTTTAAAAGGCAGAGATGTGGTGCTTAGGAAGATGGTTTAGCATCAGACTTGCTGGAGTTAGAGAGTAGTTGGACTCAGTGATCCTCGAGGTTTTTTCCAATCAAAGTAGTGCTATGATTCTATCACTGGCAGCCCTATCACTTGAACTGGAAAGCTGGAAACTGGAAAGGATTAAGATTAGCCTGCTCAAACTCTGATTAAGTCCCAGCAGGAGACAGGAAGGAGCCTTAGCACCAACCCAGACTGTCCCACCCCAGCTCAGGCATCTGCCTTCTCCACCCCAAGCCGTTTCTGGAGTTTCTCCCTTTGCTCTCTGTGCTTTTGCTCTCACGTTAGGAAACCTTTTTTTTGTTTGCAAATGTGCTGATGCAGTTGGAACCGGATGGTGGCCATGGGGCGAGCAGGACTGCAGGCTGCCTGCCTGCTGGCTGCCACGGGCCACCTGCAAAAGCTCAGGGGCTTGGAGACAAACGAGGGGCACCCCGGGCAGCCAGCGGCAAAGCTGACATGCTGTATTCATAACCTGGGGACACCCAGCACAACAGCTGACCAAGGGGGGCAGAAAATGCCACTCAGATAGCGAGGACCTGATGGCAGGTTGTGTGAAGAGCCAACAAGACAGCTGGGTGGCACGAGGTGAGCCAGAGAACAGGACCCTCCTGGCAAGCCCTTCTCAGCAGCCAGCCCTACGGGGGTGATCTGTGCTCTCTGCCAAGGTGCTGCTTCAGCTGGGCAAGAGAGGCTCCTCAGTGTGCTCCAATATTGGGTTGAGTTTTGGGGCCCTCACCCCAAGAAGGACATTTTGGTGCTGGAGTAGGTCCAGAGAAGGGCAATGAAACTGGGGAAGGGTCTATAGAACAGGGCTGGGAAGGAGCAGCTGAGGGAGCTGGGGGTGTTGAGTCTGGAGAAGAGACGCCTGAGGGGAGACTTCACTGCTTTCTGCAACTGAAAGGAGGTTAGAGTGAGGTAAGGGTTGGTCTCCTCTCCCTAGCAACAAGTGACAGGACAATAGGAAATGGCCTCAAGCCACATAAGGTGAGGTTTCAGTTGGACATGAGGAGCAATTTCTTCCCCTTGATGGTTGCCAAGGCCTGTCCCAGGGCAGTGGTGGAGTCCTCATCCCTGAAGGGGGTTTCAAAGCCCTGGAGATGTGGTGCTGAGTGCAATGGTTCAGTGGTGCCCTGGCAATGCTGGGTTTAATGCTTGGACTCCAGGATCTTAAAGGTCTCTTTCAATCAAATCAATTCTACAATGCTATGACTCACTCTTGCAAGGGGTGACAGAACAAAGGTCTCACTGGGAGCAGGAGGTGAAACCTTCTGGGTGCCTTCAAGACACAGAAGTTGGCCTCAGATTATAGTGGCCAGCCATGGAAGGCTGTGGCTTCTCCAGCAAGCCTGTGGCGTAGGAAAGGAGTGACCATAACTGAGCTGCTTTTTGACTTGCGTGTAACACGTCAGAATCACAGAGGCTTTTTGGTGGGAAAAGACCTCTGAGCCCAACCATTCCCTAACTCTGCCAAGTTTGCTGCTGAACCATGTCCCTCAGCAGCGTATGTCTCTGTCTTTCAAACCCCTCCAGGCATGGTGATTCAACCACCTCCCCAGGGAACCTGTCCCAGCGTGTGAGAGCCCCAGGCTGAGTTAATAAACCCTGGCACCTCCTCCAGAAGTGACATCCCAGCAATGCTCCTTCCTAGACTCTCCAGCAGCTCCCTCAGCAACTGAATCACATCTTCAGTACTTGAACCTCTTTCCAGCACAAAGGCAGTTCAATAGCAGCTTTCAAACCTAGAGTAGCTGGACTGGCTGCACTCCATCTTCACAAGACTATGACATTCCTGCAGCAGTCTGAGGAGGAAAGATCACTTAGCACAAATAAGGTCTTCTTTTTTTTCCCTTCTAAACCCACTGATTAAATAGATCTTCACAAGCTGGAGCACAATGGCTTTGATGGAGCCACTGCAACCCATTACATAAATCCTCATTCGTGCCCATGAGAGCTTTTTCCTTTTGTAATAACCAAAGAGAAAATGCAGGCATGTAAAAGATACTGCACAGAATGGGAAAGAGTGGCTGTAAGCTCCTCACTTCAACTCAGAGGAACAAAGAGAAGGACAGCTTGGGCTGGAAATCACAGAAGCACAGAATGGTTTCAGTTTGAAAAGACCTCTAAGATCACTGAGTCCAACCTAAGGTCAACCCAACACCACCAGGGCCATTAGACCATGGCCCACAGTGCCATGCCCATAGGTTTCTCGAACACCTCCAGGGATGGTGACTCCAGAACCTCCCTGGGCAGCCTATGCCAATGCCTGACCACTCTGGCAGGAAAGAAGTTGTTCCTAACATCCAACCTAAACCTCCCCTGGCACAACATCAGGCCATTTCCTCTTGTTCTATCACCTGGTACTAGGGAGAAGACGTCAACCTCCACCTGGCTCCAGCCTCCTTTCAGGGAGTTACAGAGAGCCAGAAGGTCTCCACTCAGCCTCCTTGTGTCCAGGCTGAACAACCCCAGCTCCCTCAGCTGCTTCTCACAAGTCTTGTGCTCTAGACCCTTCACCAGCCCCCTTCAGGGGCCACTCTAAGGTCTCCTTAGAGCCTTCTCTTCTCCAGACTGCACAACCCCAACTCTCTCAGTCTGTCCCCCAGGGGAGGTGCTGCAGCCCTCTGAGCATCTTTGTGGCCTCCTTGCTCCAGCAGTTGTATGTCCTTCTTGTGTTGGGGGTCCCACAATTGGACACAGTGCTGCAGGTGGGCTCTTACGAGAGCAGAGCAGCAGAATCACCTCCCTCAGTGGCTGGTCACACCTCCCTTGATGCAGCCTAAGGTCCTTAGTGTAAAACCACCACAGCCCCACTTCCAGCCCTGCCCTAAGCACTCAGCAGGATGCTCCTCTTCCACAGGCTCTGTCCTAACGCATCCGAGTTGACTGAAGGCAAGATTTCTTCTACAGCTTTGGCTCTCTGTGTCCTCCTGCGGATGGAGTTGATTTTTAATTTTTTGGTTTTTTGGCCAGAAACCATTTCTTTCTTAATCTTGACTGAAGATGTAAGATTGCATCAGGCATCAGCTGCCCTCATTAGCTGGGCTCGCTCTACCGCAGCTAGCCCAACAAGTGCAGCATTAAATACAGTGGTTTTAGATCCACTGTCCAATTTTCTCGCAGTAAAGCAAAAGGAGGTCAGTTTGTCCTCCCAGCCTCTGCTCCAAACACTTCACTGTCTTGAGAGTTGATGAACAAAAAGGTGCAGGCAGCCTTTTGTGATCTGAGTGAAGTGAGGACATTCAACGCAGCCCCACTTCCAACACCTCGCTCGCCGACGCCTGCTCCTCCAGCTAATCTCTCTCCAGCAGGTGTAGAAGGTAGCCCTTCCGTGCACTCCAGACACACACAGTAGCTCCTTCACTGCCACTCTCCTCCAGGAAATCTCTGCTCTCCTAAGTGCCTCCAACTGCAAACAGACAAAAACCAAGCTGCAACCAGGCAGACTCACTCTCTCCAGAGTTGTGTGTCAGCACAAGGAGCTCGATGGTGGCTATGAGGAGCTACCAAGGTGGCTATGAGGGACTTGGCAACTTGGCCTAACACCAGAAGTCAGCAGCCTCGTGGAGATAGCATCCAGAAGCACCTTCACCTCAAGAGATCTGTGACTCTAGGAGCAGACAATGTGTAATGAAGAAGTTCTTAACCCTGCCTCTCTTTTTGTGGCTGGACACCAGAGCTCTGCAGCCAGGTAGCCTTATGGGCAGCGCAGAGGCAGAGAATCAAGGACTGATTTGGGCTGGAAGGGATCTTCAAGATCATCTAGTTCCAAACTCCTGCCATGGGTAGGGACACCTCCCACTAGAACAGGTTGCTCAAGGCCTCATCCAACCTGGCCTTGAACACTTCCAGGGAGGGGGAGTTCAGGCACTGGTCTGCAAGCCCAAGCCAGGCCCTTGGTCTGCCTCTGGCAGAGTGGCCTGGTGATGCAGGATGGCCAAGCACAGCGGTCCCTGGACCTGTGGGGCATCCTCTCTGTCTTGCTTCTTGCCAGAAGGGGACTCATTTGTGCTTGCTGTGAGTGGTGTGCAGTCCATATGTGTCCACACAGTGGTTCTTCACAACCAGGCAGGACACAGCTTCTTCTGGACCTGAGCCACTCCACCCAGCCAGGCTGTGGTCCCCACTTCGCCCTGGCTGACTGCCGAGGTGGAGAGCACACGGAGCCAACCACTTCTTTTCTGCTGCTCACCATCAGAAAGGGTTAAACAAGAAGCATCTGTTTAGGAAACTGTCAGGCTCCTGGTCCCAAAGCTGACTCAGGTCACAAGACAGACACACGCTGGACCCGCCTGGGTGCTCGGCTCTGCAAGGCACGACTCGGCTGGCAAGCCCAGGACCTGAGCTCAGCAGCCTGACTCTGTGTGAATTAGCCCTTCTCCTTCTGACCTCACCCAGCCCCAACGCCCCCGGGGCTCTGCCCGGAGTGGGAGCTGCTGACGTGCTGGGGATTCTCGCTGTGCTGGAGGAGGGATGATTTATGGGAGCTCCCTGATGCACTTCCTCCAGCTGCTTTCCATCTCCTTCCCCCAGCGGTTTTACAGCAAAGCCTCTGCAGGGCTCAGCCCGGGGCTGGTCCCGTTCCTCCCACACGGCACAGCATTCACCAGAGGCAAAGCAACACAAGTTTTCCATGGGTTTATGGAGCTGAGCTGGCCCTCTGCTGGGTCACAGGGAAGTAGGTGACACTGAGTCATTGATCCCAGGGATGGACTCTGTTGGGTAAGGGCCTGCAGCAGGGATGGCTCCCAGGAGCCAGGAAGGAGATTGTGGATGCTGACACCATCAGGACTGGGCCAGGCTGCAGCATTTCAGGGGGAAGCTCTCCTCAGCCAGTATGGAAATCATTGCCACCCAAGGCCATGCCCTGCCTCATGTAACGGTGTGGAAGCAACTACACAGTGGAGTAAGAGCTAGGCCCAGAATGCTGGAAGAAGCCTTATGGTTCCCTGTGTCCATTTGCTACTGCAGACTCCACACCAGACAAGCTCCTTCATAAGACTG
Source organism: Ramphastos sulfuratus (assembly GCA_013399055.1). Lineage (NCBI taxonomy): Eukaryota > Metazoa > Chordata > Aves > Piciformes > Ramphastidae > Ramphastos > Ramphastos sulfuratus. Next base: position 62,893 of record WBNM01021166.1, read on the forward strand.
CCAAGCTTTCTGCTGAGGGCTTGGTCTCTCTGATCTTCCAGCACACCTCCCAGATGCTCCAGGGTGCTGTGAGCAGTGGGCACTACTGCACCGTGAAGTGCCACCATCAACATCTCAGCTGAACTGCAGCCGCTCATTGAGGAGACCCCAGACCCACTGCACAGCCAGAGCAGGCTCACAGCTTGCAATCCCAGAATCCCAGCATGGTTGGGAGGGACCTCTGGAGATCACCCAGTTCAATCCTCCTGCTAAAGCAGGGCACCCACAGCAGCTTGCCCAGCAGCACAATGCCCAGCTGGGCTTGGAAGCTCTCCAGAGGAGACTCCACAACCTCCAGGTCCTTCTCCACTTTCCAGCAGGTCAGCCTCTAACCCATACTGCTGCAGGGGGCTGTTACCCCACAGCCCAGACCCTGGTCCTCCTCCTTGGCTGCGCTGAACTTCCCCAAGGTCAGGCTGTACCACAACGTGCAGCAGCAGATCAAAAATGGAAGCAACGCAAACACAGCAATGAGGATACTTCAGAAGCTCAGACATAGGATTTATCCCCGAGAAACACCATTGCTGAAGCCCTCTAGCCTCCAAGCTGTCCTTGCACACCCCTTGCACAGCACAGAACCACAGAATGGGAGAGGCTGGAAGGCAATCCAACTCCAACTTCCATCCCACCTCATCATGTAAGCATCACACACAACTCCTTAAGAAAAAGATCTGCTGCACTGAAATGATCTGGGCTAAAAAATCCCCAGTTTGTTGTCTAATTAGCAACACCCATTAGAGCTGGGAACGATCTACCTAAAACACACCCATCTCACTACCACCACCTCCATGTTTTTAACCTCACCTTCTAAATTAATTGCTAAAGCATCTTTAAACATCAATTCCTATGCTAAAGAAGTGACAAAAATTGAACAGACATGTCAAAATACAGCATTACAATAAAGATTGAACCCAAATTAGCTATGAAGAGGGCAAAAATAACAGACTTGCAGGAGATAAATTGACTCGGCAGTGCTGGATTAACAGGTGGACCTGACGATCTTAAAGGTCTCTTCCAATCAAAAGGATTCTTCGGAGCTTGCCCAAAAAGAAGGACAACATCTGGCAAAGGGTCTAGAGGATAACCTCACCATAAGAGGGCAGCTGCCAAGGAGCCCTGGCAGAAGATACAGCCTCTGACTTACCCCTGCCCCATTTACTGTCAATGGTGTGGCTGGACAGAGACAGGGACTGTGTGGCACTGCTGAGGGCACATCTCCAAGGCTGGGTTCAGTTTTGGGCTCCTCACTCCAAGATGGACATTGAGGGGCTGGAGTGGCTCCAGAGAAGGGTAACAAAGCTGGGGAAGGGTCTGGAGAACAGGGCTGGGGAGGAGCAGCTGAGGGAGCTGGGGGTGTGCAGTCCGGAGAAGAGGAGGCTGAGGAGAGGCCTCATTGCTCTCTACAGCTCCCTGAAAGGAGGCTGAAGTGAAGTGGGGGTTGGGCTCTGCTCCCTCGTATCAGGTGACAGAACAAGATAAACGGCCTGAAATTGTGCCAGGGAGGTTTAGGTTGGACGTGAGGAACAATTTCTTTCCCTTGATGGTTGTCAAGGCCTGGCCCAGGCTGCCCAGGGCACTGGTGGACTGCCCATCCCTGGAGATGTGGTGCTGAGGGCCATGGTTTAGTGGGGGCCTGGCAGGGATGGGTTGATGGTTGGACTGGATGATCTTCAAGGCCTCTTCCACCCCACCCCATTCAGCGATTCCACTTCCTACCAATTTTGTAAGTGAGCAGTGCAGGCTGATGGAGAGCTTCTTCCTGCCAGCCTGCTCTTCAGCTACGTTTGGAATCTCCAGGCTGTGCCCAGTTTACAGTTCACTTCTGAGGCAGAGATTATAAACAGAAGGCCATCACTTTTTGACTCTTTCTAAATAGGGATTAAATCTAAGGAATATTTACCCAGCTCCTCAGCACACCAACAGAACCAAGTGTCTCGGGAGTGAGGAGCTCAGAAGCTCAGAGCAGAGCATCACAGCTCCTCCTCCCTCTGCTGAAAGGCAAGTCTGGGGCCAAATTCTGCAGCCTCGTAGCCAGCCTCAGTGCCCTGACCTGCTGCCTCTGGCTCCCCACAACACTCCTGGCAAGACACAACAGGTTTATTTCTTTGGTTTTTCAATCTGCAACCCTTGAATCACTGCAAAAACATCTCCAAGACCAAATACAATCTCTACCTGGAAGCTGCTGCATGCTCTGTCTTGTCTCCCATAAAGATTGTGCCAAAATGCCCCAGAACTGCTCATGTGGGTGACAGAATTGCCAGTAAAAGTTCGGTTGGGAAGGTCCCTGTGTGCAAACCAGCAGAGGGATGCTCAGAGGGGTTGTAGAGTCTCCCTCTCTGGAGATATTCAAGACCTGCCTGGACGTGTTGCTGTGTGATCTGCTATAGGAGATGCTGCTCTGGCAGGAGGTTCAACTGGATGAACTTTGGAGGTCTCTCCAGCCCCTGACATTCTGTGATTCTATGAGGCCAGGCTGAGAGACCTGGGGTTGTTCAGCCTGGAGAAGAGAAGGCTCCAGGGAGACCTTCTGGTGGCCTTGCAGTGCTTCAAGGGGCTAATCAGAAAGCTGGGGAGACTTTTGAGCATGGCCTGTTGTGACAGGACGAGGGGTGATGGGCGGAAATGAGAGGAGGGAGATTCAGATCGGAGAGAAGGCAGAAATGATTGACACTGAGGGTGCTGAGAGCCTGGCCCAGGTTGCCCAGAGAGGTGGTAGCTGTCCCATCCTTGTTTCCATGTGCTCAGCTGTGCTGTGGCTCAGCTCACAATGGGATTTCAGCTGGGGACAAACACAGAAGTCTCTCTAGTTCCCACAGGTACCCACCAGAACATGAGCTGCTTTGAAGTCTGGCATAAGGCTGGGTTTTGGTTTGTGTTTTTTTCCCCTCCTTTAAGCTCTAAGCTAAGACAAAAACCAATCAAACAAAAATTTCAATGCTGTGGCAACTTTCCATAGCCAAACTACCAAACTTGTCACCTACCCACATATAAGTGTTCTCAGCATTTCAGTTGAGCAAAAACAGTGATGGGAATGTGACACTCCAGGAAGGGCTCAATATCTTTTGACTCTGCAGCTGCACTCTGCGTATGACAATGTGGAGACAATTTCATACAATCTCAGAACCCTTTTGGTTGGAAAAGACCTTTAACATCATAGAGTCAAATCATTCTCTAACTCTACCAAGTCTGGTGCTAAACCAGATCATCAAGTCCAACTCTCAACCCAGCACTGCCAGGGCACCACTAAACCATGCCCCTCAGCACCACATCCTCACAGCTCTGAAACCCCTCCAGGGATGGGGACTCCACCACTGCCCTGGGCAGCCTGAGCCACAGCCTTCCCTGGTGGTCCAGGGCCAAAAGTGCACCAAGGATTCAGGCATGTTCAGATACGAGACGAAGGAGCCACACAAGGCTCTATCTATTTCTGCACCTGGGGATAGGACAACATCTAGCCAAGGCAATGCTGTGGCAGACTAAGACCCTTCTAGAACAGGTATGTGGCTCCCCATGATTTCTGGTAACACAGAACATGGATACAAAGACTGCATATACCTCAAAAGGAACTAGAGAAGCAGACTGCAAGGTGGTGTAAACCAGCAAGTCAAACCAGCACTCACTCTGCCAGGCTGGAAATGCCGCTCAAGAGCTTCACATCAGGTCCAAGGGCTGCACCTAGGGCCAGCAGCATCCCCAAACTCTCTGCACCAGGCTCCCACAGGGTCCTCCAAGAGGGTTTAACCTCCACTTTCTTGAGTTAGTGTTTTTAGGAACAGGCTCTTGCCAACAGCCTGCCTCTCATCCCTGCAGAGCAGGGCTGCTGCCTTTTCATGGATAAATATGTAGGGACCAGCACCTGGCAACAAAGGCTGTTTATGAAAACAAGAACCAGCTGGGGAGGACTTGGGTGGCAGCTGAGGCTCCCTGAAACCTTTTGGATCTCCTCACCCCTCTTGGGGGAGAGTCAGCAGCTCAGAGGCAATGAGGACAACTCCTCCACCACTTACACCTTCAGCTCTTCTCCCACCCAAGACACAGCCAGTCAGAGTCAAGGACCGAAATGATTCTATGGGCTCCTACATGGAATTTCCCCTCCTACCAGTTTCCAAGAGGAGATGATTCTACCCCAGTGACTCGTTTATAAACTTAGGAACAAGAAAATGATGCAATACAGAGTTTTACAACAGAAAAAAAAAAAGTGAAGTTTGTGCAACAAGATTCAGAAAGCTGCAATATTGATAAACAAAATGAACACAAACAAGGTAAGATTTAATCTCCTAAATTCCTCTCGCATTAAGTCATCCTGAGGACTTAATTTTGAAGCCCAGAAGTGTTCTGAGAATATTTTGTAATTACAAACCAATAAGAGGGGGGAAAAAAATCATCCAGGAGGAATAATTACATAATTTGGAGATGAACTCACTGCTTAGAAGAACTCACAGCTCAGAAGAGCTGTAATAAATAGATCCTCATATCATTACTGTTACTGAGGCTGATGACTCACCACTGTTACTGGGATCATATCCCAGAATAGTCATGCTACTCTGTGTACTGCATACAAAATTAGCCATGAGGGACTTACTATTAAATGGAACAGATTTGGGGGGGTTAGGATTCATGTGGTCAGACCATAAAAACAAAAGCTGTTAAATATTTCATGTTGACTGCAGTGAGTTTCAGATCCCAAACCTGGAGGTATCTGATCCCCAGCAGACAGAATTAGCAGCTGCCTGTAGCCACTGCCTGTGGGAACCAGCTCAGCTCAGCTCAGCCCTTTCTAGTCCTGGCAGCACTGGAAGGTCCTCACACACAGCAGCTAAAACATGCCATGGTGAGAGAAAACACACTCAGTTGTAGGCAAACATAAGGGAACTTATAAGGAACTTCTAAGAACCGTAAGTGAGCTCTGCTGTGCCCTACTGAGGCCACATCTGGAGTGCTGGGTCCAGTTCTGGGCTCCCCACCTCAAGAGAGACAGGGAACTACTGCAGAGTCCAGGGGAGGCTGTGAAGATGCTGAGGGGCCTGGAGCAGCTCTGGGAGGAGCAAAGGCTGAGAGCCCTGGGGCTGAGAGCCTGCAGAAGAGCAGCCCCAGAGGGGAGCTGAGCAATGCTCAGCAAGAGATAAAGGAGCTGTGGGGGGCAAGAGGATAGGGCCAGACTCTGCTGAGTGGTGCCCAGGGACAAGGGGCAGTGGGCACAAACTGGAACCCAGGATGTTCCAACTGAACAGGAGGAGAAACTTGTTTGTTGTGAGGGTGCTGGAGCCCTGGAGCAGGCTGCCCAGAGAGGCTGTGGAGTCTCCTTGTCTGGAGAGCTTCCAAGCCCAGCTGGGCACTGTGCTGCTGGGCAAGCTGCTGTGGGTGTTGCCTTATCAGGGGGGTTGGACTGGGTGATCTCCAGAGGTCCCCTCCAGCTCCTGCCATGCTGGGGTTCTGGGATTGTGTGAACAAGGATGAGTATCTGATACATTTATCAAAAGGAAAGAGAACATTCGGGGGTTGGACTAGATGACCTCTAAAGCTCTCTTCCAACTCCAACCATTCTGTGTGGCTAAGATGTAAGAACAATACCTGTGTCCTACCATGCACATCACTTAATTTAAAACACTTCACCAAGCAGAAGGAAGCACTATGGAAACATGGTTTAATGGCCATGATGACCTCGGGTTGATGGTTGGACTTGATGACTTGAGAGGTCTTTTCTAACCAAAACAATTCTATGATTAGATGTCTCCTGCTATCATACTATGCCATTAGCCTCCAAAGCAAGTGCTAGAAACACCAGAGTTTGCTCTGAGGAGCACCTAATCACAACACACAGGCATTGTCCATGCCTGTGTTCCACACCCAAGTATGGTTTTGGTTTAGTTTCCATTTTCAGTGAATACCAAAATTTCTTGGGAAGTGTGGGGCAGATCCCTCCATCAGCCATGTGAGAGGATCATACAATCCTAGAAGGCTTTAGATTGGAAGAGACCTTTAAAGGCCTTCTAGTCCAACCCCCCTGCAGCCAGCAGGGACAGCTGCAACTAGAGCAGGTTGCTCACAGCCCCAACCAACCTGACCTGCAGTGGTACCAGGGATGGGGCAGCTACCACCTCTCTGGGCAGCCTGGGCCAGGCTCTCAGGAAGGGACATCTCCCTCCCTCTCTGGGCAGCCTGGGCCAGGCTCTCAGGAAGGGACATCTCCCTCCCTCTCTGGGCAGCATGGGCCTCACCACCCTGGGGCTCTCCCAAGCCCCTTGAAGTCCTGAAAGCTGATGAAGTCGATTGAATCAGCAGGCAGCAACACAAAGCACCTTCTCCATCCCTCTCCTGCAAGTCACCCACAGCCTGCTGCACTGCTGTGCTGTGCTGAATCTGCCTCTTTTCCTGCTTTGAGCCCTGAACTCCTGATACCTGCTGAGACTTCCCCTGGCAGACGTCAGCTCTGCCCTAGATTCTGAGCCTGCTACACCAAACAGTCTTTTCCAGGCTGCTCAGTGACTGCCAGCTTCTTCCTTCTCTTTTTCTCAGCATCTTTCAGCTCATCCTCATTTCACCTTCCTTGCCAGCCTATCCAGAGAACCACCACGCTGTTCCCCACCCTTCCCAGCTCCTTTCCCTCCCCTTTCACTAAAAATGCAGGATGCCCAGTATTTATTTAGCTTTCTCTCTCCCCACATCCCCAGGCTCTAGACCACAGGAGCTGTGCTGGTTTTCCTGCAGACACTGACTAGAATCATGGAATTGTTTCAGTGACCTCTAGGATCACTGAATCACCAACTTAAGAGCACCATGGCCATTAAACCACATCCCAAAGTGCCATGGCCACAAAAGGTAAGATAAGAAGGTCAGAAGTTGAGAGACACCTCCCAGAAGTGAGGCACCTTTTCCCTAATGTAGGTGCCAATCTCACATGCAGCTTAGTCCATGGCCTCTTACTGCTGGTCTGTAGTAATTAGTACTAATGACAGCACAAAGTCCACAGTGGAGTAGGAGCTCTGCTAAACCTTAGAATCACAGAGTTGTTTTGGTTGTACAAGGTCTCTAAGATTGTCGAGTCCAAACATCAGTCTAACACCACCACAGCCATCAAACCATGTCCCCAAGTGCCATGCCCACAGCTCTCTTGAACACCTCCAGGCATGGTGACTCCAGCACCTCCCTGGGCAGCCTGTGCCAGTGCCTGACCACTCTTGCAGGAAACAAATTGTTCCTCATCTCCAACCTAAACCTCCCTTGGCACAATTCCAGGCCACTTCCTCTCATTCTATCACCTGATACCAGGGAGAAGAGACCAAGCCTCACTCACTCTAACCTCCTTTCGGGGAGCTGTAGAGAGTAGTGAGGTCTCCCCTCCCAGACAGGTACGAAGAGGCTCCCTGATGCTCCCTGGTCCACTCATCACTCCTATCTCCAGCTAGCAGCCAGTCTTCTGACCATGTTACAGCTCTCCTCACATGAGAGTCAACTGGAATCCTCCAAGCTGTATTTCACGCTCTCCAAAAAGCCAAATACACACTGTCTGTCAAATTCAGTTCCTTTCCTAATTCTCTTACTTGCATAAACAAACCCACCAATGGCATATGCTGTGCTTTGCTCATGTTTGTGCTTTTGACAGTGGGCCAAAGCAGAGCTGCTGAGCCAGAGGAGACAACACAAATGCACTGCTTCAGATCACAGCATCAGAGAAGAGTTTGGGTTGAAAGGGGCTGCCAAAGCTCACCCAGTCCAACCCCTCTGCAGTCAGCAGGGACATCCTTTGCTAGATCAGGCTGCTCAGAGCCTTGTCTGGCCTGACCCTGAGCATCTCCAGGGACGAGGCCTCAACCACCTCCCTGGACAACCTGTTCCAGTGTTCCAGTGTTGGTGCACTGGACAACCTGTTCCAGTGTTCCAGTGTTGATGCAGAACTTGTTCCTAACATTCAACCTAAACCTGCTCTGCTTTAATTTCAGACCCTTGCCCCTCGTCCTGTCACTGCAGGCCTTTGGAAGCAGGCCCTCTGCAGCCTTCTTGTAGCCCCCTTCAGGTTCTGGCAGGCAGCTATTCCATGGGCTAACCCCAGCTGGCTCACTGCTTGCCTTCAGGAGGGAAAATGCTCACTTAAACCAACAATCCATCAGCTGTGAGAGGCTGGGTGGTCGCTAAGAATGAAAGATGTCACACTCAGGACTGAATCTGGGCGTTCAACACCAACCTCCTTTTGCATACCTGTGTTTTGTTTGGGTTCTTATTACCTGGCCACAGAAGCTTCTGGGTCACAGCACAGAGCTTTAAAAGAAGTAAAACTATTTCAGTGTGTGGTTTTGCTCATCCTTGCTCTGATTCCTGCTCTGTCTCTACACAGACATGCTTGCACACAGGCTATACAACCTGCTTCTGAGCCTCTACTTTCATGATTCCAGAACTGTTTGAGGCTGTAAATGTCAAACAGCTGCTCAGGAGCTGTTTTGAAACAGTCTGAGGAATGAGCAGGCTGTGCTGTTCCATAATTTGCTAAGTAATTTAGTATGCAGAGGAGATCTTATTCAGCTTTACCCATTTAAATCCCAGTTATTCTTTAAAACCCTCCTCACGTAAGGATCCTGGATACCAAAATCATAGACGTGGCAACCTGGCTTTGATGGGCTTCTAACCATGGCAGATTTCAGTCCTCCTGTCTCCACGCCTACCTGTGCTCTTCTACAAGCACATCCTGGATTGGCTTTTCCCACCCCTCTGCTTCTTCTGTATCCCTGCCCCACAACTCCAGTCATGAAATCATCAAATGATGACTGTCTAGGAACCTGAACGAGCTTGAGAAGTGGCTTCATGTGAATGAGGTGCAGCAAGGCCAAGGGCAAAGTGCTACACGTGGCTCAGGGCAGTGCCTGGTATCAGTCCAAGCTGGGCATGAAAGGCTGGAGAACAGCCCTGTGGAGAAGGATCTGTGGGTGCTGGTGGGTGCAAAGCTGGTCATGAGCCAGCACCATGTGCTGCCAGCCCAGAGCCTGCCCTGGCCTGGGCTGATCCCCAGCAGTGGGGGCAGCATGGGGAGGGAGGAGATTGTGCCCCTCTGCTCCCCTCTGCTGAGACCCCCCCCCTGCAGAGCTGGGGCCAGCTCTGGATTCCTCAGCACAGCAGAGACATGTGCAGCTCTCTGGACAGCAGATTGGGAGGTGTAGGGAATCTTCTTGGCCCCTCATTCCAAGAAGGACATTGAGGTGTGAAGCATGTCCAGAGAACAGCAACTAAGCTGGTCAGTGGCCTTGAACACCAATCTCACAAGGAGTGGCTGAGGGATCTGGGGTTGTTTAGTCTTCAGAAGAGGAGGTTGAGGGCAGACCTCATTGCCCCCTGCAACTCCCGGAAAGGAGGCTGGAGCCAGGTGGGGCTTGGTCTCTTCTCACATCCAGCAAGCCACAGGACAAGAGGAAACAGCCTCAAGTTGTGCCAAGGGAGGTTCAGGATGGGTATCAGGAACAATTTCTCCCCAGCAAAGGTTGTCAGGCACTGGGGCAGGCTGCCCAGGGAGGTGGTGGAGTCCCCATCCCTGGAGGTACTGAGAAGACAGATGGGAGTGGTGCTGAGGGCCATGGAGCAGTGGCAGTGGCTGAGCAGCAGTGATGGGACTGGGAGCTGTGGGTGAGCAGCTGGACTTGGTGATCTCAAAGGTCTCTTCCAGCCTCAGCAGTGCTATGGTTCCGTGCTCTGAACACCCCAGTCCAGGTGTGACACTTGTTTTACCAACACAGGTCCCATGCTGGTGCGGGCAAAGGCGCACAGAGAAGGAGGCAGCCTGGGAAGTCTGCCATCACCCAGCGGCAATCGGCAATCTACGTCCTCCCGAAGCTGCAGAACCACCTCGCCCCCAGAGAACTACCCAGTTAATTATGCTGTTGCTGCTGCTGCTTACAGGAACCATTAAATCCTACTCGGAGTCAATGCTGACCCTCTATAGGAGACCTTGTGGCAGACACACGGCAGAGACTGCTGCAACCCTGCCGCGGCAATGCCCTGGTGCTGGGCAGGACGCCGCAGCCTCGCCAAGCTCCACCTGCCCAGCCTGAGAACTGCCTGCAAAGCTCCCGCGAAAGCAGCTCAGTGGTCTCAAGAACAAAACTATGGGAAACATCTGGCCAGCAACTGCTCTGACCGAGGCTGCCTGGGGGCTGCTGGGCTGCCATTTCTTTTTTTGTTTCTCTCCTTCCCTTTCTCTTCGCTGCAAGCAATTGCTTTAAATGTTTATGTCAGATCTGGCAAGAGTGCCCTCCCCAGTGCTGGTCAGGGGCCAGCCTCTCCCAGAGACAAAGGCTGGCAGCTGGCTCACCCATGGCCTTCCTGCTCTAGTGGAAGGTGTCCTCTGGGAGGGGTTGGAATGAGATGATCTCCAAGGTCTGTTCCAACCCAAACTGTTCCACTATTCTGTGAAATCTTAGCACACAGGCACTAATTGGAGCCTTTTTAGTGCTCAGCTGTGAAGTAGCCCCAAAGGTGAGAGCATGGGAGCCAGGCAGCTCCTGCCTCCAGCACCAGCCCATTTAGAGCAGGAGTTAGACACCCTCCTAAAGCAAACAAGGTGGCAAACTGGGTTAAAAAAGAGGTGAGAACATCACTGAGGACTGTTACAGCACCTGCACTTGGTGGGGTTGTGACTTTCTGCACAGGAGAGACACAGACATGCTGGAGGTCCAGAGGAGTCACAGCAGTGCTGGGAGGGCTGGAAGGGCTCTGCTGGGAGCCCAGGCTGAGAGAGTGGGGGGGTGTTCAGCCTGCAGAAGAGAAGGCTCCAGGGAAACCTTCTGGTGGCCTTGCAGTGCTTCAAGGGGTCAGTCAGAAAGCTGGGGACAGACTTTTTATCAGGACCTGTTGTGACAGGACAAGGGGTGATGGGTGGAAACAAGAGGAGGGAGATTCAGACTGGAGAGACGGCAGAAATGTTTGATACTGAGGGTGCTGAGAGCCTGGCCCAGGTTGCCCAGAGCTGGTAGCTGGTAGCTGTCCCATCCCTGGCACCACTGCAGGTCAGGTTTTCTGGGGCTCTGAGCAGCCTGCTCTAGCTACAGCTGTCCCTGCTGACTGCAGAGGGGTTGGACTGGACAAGCTTTAAAGGTCCCTTCCGACCCAACCCAGTCTATGGTTCTGTGACCCACAGATTCTTGATCCAGGCTGCTTCGGGGTCTTGCTGTACAAATGTTGCTGCAGAGCTGCTGGCCACGTGAGCCACTGCTCCCTACACCACACAGCAGTTGGTTGGAAAAGACCTCTAAGATGATGAGAGCATGCAGAAACAGGCCTCAGCACTTCTAAGAAGTCCTACGGCTTTTCCCACTCCTGTTTCTTAGCAGACTTAGGATTGCAGAATCTTGTGTCTAAAGCTTTATCAGGATTTCCTTCATAAACCTCTTTTGGAGAGGTTAATAACTGGGATAAAGATTTCTGTTAGCTACAAACTTGCTGGCACACAAGACAGTCTCTGGGCAGTTAGCTGATACAGGGAACACCACAAGGGTAAGCAGGTTTGAAATCTGGATCCTGAAGAAGGGAGGGGTCAAAGTTTGGGTTCCTACTGGCCTGGATTTTGTTACCTACAAAGAATTCTGCAAGTTGAGAGAGTTGGTTTTTAAACATAGCCTCCTCCCATGGCTTCTGATTCACACCTCTGCCAGCCTGAGCATCACTCCACATTAGCAAAGAGCCAGTCCCCAACAACTTACTCCCTTTGCAGACAGGAAAAGTGAGGAAGCTCTCCCAGGGGCCACAGATATTCTTCTCAAATTACTTCTGCTCAAGTTGCTTTTGCTCAGAATAAAGCCAGGCACACCCTGTGCAGACTCATAGAGTGGGTTGGGTTGGAAGTGACCTTAAAGACCACCGAGGTCCAACCCCACTGTCATGCTCAGCTTCCACTAGAACAGACTGGCCAAGGCCTCATCCTACCCGGCCCTGAAAACCTCCAGGGACCTTCCTGGGAGCAGCCCTGTGAAGGAGCACCCTTGCCAACATGATACCCAGAGCAGGATGGACAGATGTTGGCCCTGCCCTGGGCTCTCCAGGTTTAAAGCTGAGCCTGAATCTAACCCTGTGAACTGAGCAAAGTCTTCTCGGTGGCCATGCCAGTCCGCGCTGGGCAGCACAGCTTTGCAGCTAACAGCCACAGGCTTATTTCTCTTCCTGAGAGGACTCCTCAGAAGAGCTTCTTAAAGGAAAGAAGGTGAGACCAAAAATCTTTCCACAAAGAATCAGAGAACAGTTTGGAAGGGACCTCAAAGGCCCAATCCTCTTGGGAAATTGCTGCAAAACCAAACCTGTGCTCATTACCCAACTCAAGCTTCCACCAGTTCTGCCCTGGGAACCTCAGTTACGGTGGATTCATGTCCATGGGGAGCGGCCATGAGGGGAGAGCTGTCTCCAGTTGTGCACTGGTCACACTCCAGTTCTCAGTGAGCCATCTTTGCCTTGCAATTTTCGTAGAATCTTAGCATTGTTTTGCTTGGAAAAGACCTTTAAGAACATAGAGCCCACCTGTTAACTCAGCACTGCCACTCTGAGGGCAGCCACACACAAGGGAAAGCTCCCGACCCTTGTAATGCAGGACACAAGAAGATACCATTTCATGCCATGCAACGGTGACAGCAGCATGCTTATTTTTTTAGGAGTGTTGTAAAATTATGTTCTCAACTGCCTGATCTGCAATAAAAAAGCCATTCAGAAGACCAGAGAGGATCCATCTGAGCAGAAGTGCTGGCACCTCTCAGCAGGGTGATGTTCTAATGAGCCATGCTCCATTTCAGCTGGTCTGTCTGACAGAATCAGAGCATCACAGACCTCACGGAGCTGGAGATGGCTTCTACAGGCATCACTGAAAATGCTGCATGATGGCACCACTCACAGAATCACCAAGTCACAGCACCTCAGCATGGCAGGGGTTGGAAGGCACCTCTGGAGATCATCCAGACCAACCCCCCTGCTAAAGCAGGGCACCCACAGCAGCTAACCCAGAAGCACAATGGCCAGGAGGGTTTGGAAGCTCTCCAGAGGAGACTCCACAACCTCTCTGGGCAGCCTGATCCACGGCTCCAGCACCCTCACAATAAACAACTTTCTCCTCCTGTTCAGGTGGAACCTCCTGGGTTCCGGTTTGTGCCCACTGCCTCTTGTCCTGTTGCTGGGCACCACTGAGCAGAGTCTGGCCCCATCCTCTTGCCCCCTACAGGTCCTTTAGCTCTTGCTGAGCATTGCTCAGCTCCCCTCTGGGGCTGCACAGAATTCTGCAGGCTCTCAGCCCCAGGGCTCTCAGCCTTTGCTCCTCCCAGAGCTGCTCCAGGCCCCTCAGCATCTTTATAACTTCCCCTGGACTCTCTGCAGCAGTTCTGTCTCTTTTGAGCTGGAGAGCCCAGAACTGGACCCGGTGGCCCAGACATGGCCTCATCAGGGCAGAGTAGAGGGGGACCTGGTGGCCACACTCTTCCTTATGCACCCTAGGAATGTCTTGACACAAGAGGGAGCGAGAAGCCTCTGTGGCTGAACAGGGAGACAGGGGAGGGGTGGCACATGGATAACAATTGCCATTATTAACTACTGTTGCTAATCAGCAGTTTGGGCAGAGTAGGCTTCGTGCAGCAGGTAAGCAGCAGCAGGTCTGCTCCTGCAGCCCCTCCCTCCAGCCTCTTTGTCACCTCAGTGCTGACTGTCCCAGCACTTATTTATTTAAATGCTAACTGGATAGAGGCTGTGGGGAGAGATAGAAGGAGCCAGTGAAAGGTTTCCCCCGAGAGAAATCGCCTTTGTTTTTCGCTGGTGTGCATTTAGCAGGCTGGGCTGCATCCTGGCAGCTCACGGCCGTGCTGGTCCGAGGCTCACGCATCCATCTCCGCGCACCCACGGCGCGTCCCACGCTGGCCTCGGGACACGGCAGCGAAGCCTCCTCAGCCACGCGATGCTTTCTTACCACACCATCTCTGCCTGGGCGTCTCCAGCATCGCTTGGAAACGAACTGCTGCTTTCTGCAGGGCTTTTAAAAACCGCCCCAGAAAACGCTCTTGAAAGGAGCAGGATTTGTGCGGCTGAGAGAAACCCCCAGCAGCTCCAGCCGCCCGCGCCGGCAGCAGCCTCTCATTATGTCATTTCTGTGCAACTTCAGCAGACACACTGGGGCTGCTTTGAAAGCTCCCAGTGACGTCAATGGGCCAGCAGAAGGAGAGCCGTGTGAGCCAGCAGCCCCTCACCCAGCCTGCCCAGCTCCGCTGCCGCTGGCAGGGTGACAGCTCCCGCACCAGCAGGCTCCCGCAGCCGTAGCACAGGCAGCGCTGCCCAGCACCCAGCCCTGCGAACGCTCCCCCGCCGCTGCAGGGAGGTGAGCTTTGTCTTCTGGGTGTGCAGCAGAGCTGCAACGGAAAACGGGGTTAAAAACTGCAGGGGGGCAATGGGTTAAAGAGCTTTGTTCGCACCTGCAAGTTTGGTTAGAGCTTTGTTCACACCTGCAAGTTTGGTTCTTGGGGAAGAAAAGGTAAAATTCTGGAGCAACAACAATAGTGTTGCTTGGCTTGTGGAATAACGATTGTGCAGGATTTATTCCCCCTCTCTCCTCAGTCACAGCTTGCACTGGGTTGGAAGGGACCATCAAAAACTCTTCTTGCCCAACTCCTCTGCAGTCAGCAGGGACATCAACTAGAGCGGGTCGCTCAGGCCCACATCAGGTTTGACACTGAATGTCTCCAGGGATGGGGCCTCGGCCACAGAATCACAGAATGCCAGGCTGAAAGAGACCTCCAGGATCATTTTGGACGTCTGACTTTGCTGGGTGATAGTGTAGTTGAAATGAGCTGGCCCAGCACCCTGGCAAGATGAGTCTTAAAGCTGACCAGTGTAAGGGAATCCACTGCTTCTCTGAGCAACTTGTTCCACTATTTCACCACTCTCACTGTAAAAAGCTTCCTCCTGATGTCCAACCTGCATCTGCCCTGCTCCAGTTTCAAACCATTGCCCCTGGTCCTATTACCACAGGCCCTCCTAAACAGCCCCTCCTCATCCCTCCTGCAGGTCCCCTTCAGATATTGAAATGCAGCTCTAAGGTCTCCCCCACCTTGCGTGCCACTCATTTTTGTGTGACTCTGTTGCTCTTTACCACTCGCTGTAATTCAGTTGGACTCATTGATCTTAAAGATCTTTTCCAACCCAAATTGTTCTAAGATTCTAAATCCTAGCAGATAAAATGAAAGCCTTTAATAGCACTTTCTCCTTTTCAGCTTTCTTTTTAAGGGCAGCATATGAAAATGTGTTAATTCTCTCAATCTAACTGTTAAAGAGGAAAACAAGCTCCATAGGAAGTCAGCTGGGGATGCTGTCTGATCTGATGAGTCCCTGCCACACGCCGCAGGCCACCTGGGCTCCTTCCACAGCACCTTTGGTTCACCAAGGCATTGACGAGGAATTAAACCTGGCTCCATGCACAGCTCTGGGCTGCAGAGTCAAACAGGCCACAGCAGAGCATTTAATGAGGAGGTGCTGGGAGGAACAACTGTCAATGCTGGCATCACAGAATCACAGCTTCATAGGATTGTTTTGGCTAGAAAAGCTCTCCAAGATCATCAAGCCCAAGCACCAACCCAGCACCACCATGGCCAGTAAACCACATCCCCAGCTGCCATGCTCACAGGCTTTTTGAACACCTCCAGGGATAGTGCCCATTCCTCCTGTCTGGGCAACTTGTGCCAATGCCTGACCACTCTGGCAGCAAAGAAATTGTTCCTAACATCCAACCTAAACCTCCCCTGGCACAACTTCAGGCTGTTTCCTCTCATTCTACCACTTGATTCAAGATCAGAGTTGATGTGGCCCTGGACTGCCTTACGTAGTTGGAGGTTTCCGTGCTCCCTGCAGGAGTGTTAGACAAGATCACCTTTGAGGGTCCCTTCCAGCCTGATAAAATCTGTGAATCTGTGGCACAGTGAGGGGTGTCTGCAGCAGAGAAGAACTTAGAGAAGTAAACAAGGAGGAGGAGGAGGAAAAGATTGGGACAATAACTTCACTGCGTGACAGATAAAGGTACACATATGAACTAGGCTAAGAAGAGGTTCCCCTCCAAATAAAATGAGAGAGATGATTTCACTGCAGGTTCAGATAATTACTGTCAATCTGATTCAGGGGCAGGGCCTCAACCACACCTCTGGGCAACCTGTTGCAGTATTTCACCACTCTCATTGTGAAGGGCTTCCTCCTCAGATGATCAGTTAAATATGGTAAGAGCAGCCTCCAGGGCTCTGACTCTTCTCTTCTGCCGTGCAAGGCCAGCAGGAAAACACAGCCAGTAACGACTTGAACAGAAACGGCATGGAGACAAGGAAAGGTCTATACATACCAAGCACCCTTCCTCCACCAGAACCACCCCTGTCCTCCCCAACAACTTCCCAACCCCTGCAAGCAAACCCAGCCCAAAGAATCCCCACAATGTAATTGCTGAAAGTCCTGTGCCAGCCAGCACTGTCTTCTCCACAAACACACCTCCGAGCCTTGCTTTATGCTGCCTACAGCCATTTGTGAGCACCAGGGAAATATTTGCCCTTCCTTTTCTGAATTGTGCCTACAGATGTCTGAGTTGTGCCTCTCAAACCTATCCTCAGCAGAGAAATCACATCTTTGTCGAAGACACTTCCTATTTATAGAAGGAATTAATGCAAGAAGACAATCAAGATGTTTTAAGTACATGTAAAGTTAGAGCTAAGCCCCAAGAAAAGAAGACAACTTGAAGGTAGAGTGGATTTTTACCATGCTGTTGAAGATTATTAACTCCCAGGCCAAAACCTGAGCACTTCAAAACTCAATTTAAAAGGCAGACTCTGCTGACACACCATGAAAGTCACTTCTGGCCACATATCCAACCCCAAACACCTCAGCTTGAATCAAGCGGCCTGAAATTGTGCCAGGGGAGGTTTAGGCTGGAGATTTGGTACAATTTCTTTCCTGTAAGAGTGGGCAGACATTGGAACAGGCTGCCCAGGGAGGTGGTAGAGGCACCATCCCCAGAAGTGTCCAAGACACCTGTGAAGATGGCATTTGGGGACATGGTTTGATGGCCATGGTAGTGTTGGGCTGAATGGTTTGACTCCATGATCTCAGAGGTCTTTTCCAACCCAAACAATTGTGTGGTTCTATGAAAGAGCTGACACCAGGAAGGCTGTTTTGCATCCTGTGGCCGTGAACAAGCGCTGACCAAGAAGTTCTCCATTTCTTCACCATGTATTTGTGAGAACTGACATGCAGGTACACTCCCAGCTGCAGATAACCGTTTTTCATCTCTCCAAAACATCTTCCAAAGCCCCAAGCCAGCCAGACTATCCCTTAATGCAGCACAAACCCCTCCCCTCTCTCCCCAGTCCCCCTACAAGATGCATATATGGTTGGCAATCGCCTGCTCCCTTCCTGACCTTGGTGGAGAACTGGTGCTTCAAACATCAAGGCCAACCAGGCTGGCCCCTGGCTGCACTGTTCAAACATCTTCTCTGAAATCCCAGAATCCCAGCATGGAAGGGACCTCTGGAGATGATCTAGTCCACGCAGGCTGCTAAAGCAGCGTCACCCACAGCAGGCTGCCCAGGATCACAACGTTCGGGTGGGTTTGGAAGCTCTCCAGAGAAGGAGACTCCACCAAAACCATACATTGTTCGTGCTTGGGTTTAATGAGGCCTTTGCAATCTGGAGTGGTTTTTGGTTCACCTGCAGATCCACCTGGCACAGAATGGTCACTTGGTTATTCCTTTCATCTAATAAATACTCTTTGGACAGTTGAGATCCATGAAGAGTCACACTTCCACCAACATCTCCAGTGTTTTAAAGGCTCCTTATGCAGGAGGGGACCCAGGAAAGACAATCATAGAATCACAGAATGGTTTGGGTTGGAAGGGACCTCAAAGATCACCTAGTTTCAACTCCCTTGCCATGGGCAGGGACAACTTCCACTAGATCAGGTTGCTCAAGAAAGCTCAGAAGAGGACCAAAAGTGCATTAAAGAGAAACAAAAGGCCTGAAGAAACTGTGAAAATGGTTAACAGTGATTAATGAATCTCACTCCTGACACAGCCATGAATCTACAGCGGTCATGACGAGCAAGGCTCTGTCTAAAGCTGCAACTAGACCAGCAGTGGGTGAAGAGTACGTTTTATTTCCAGAGGTTGCATGAATTCTCACAGTCTAAGCCCTATGCCTGCTGCAAATCCATGTCCTGACAGGGCTCCCTCCTAGCTGCCAGCTTCTAAATCCCCTGAAACTCTGCTGATTGATCATCAGAGATCAACAGATGGGCTCTGGCAGCCCCACTTGTCTGATGCCTCTTAGGATCGTGGCTCTGCTCAGCATTTCTTTCAGCTCTACACTTCCTGCAGCTCAAGTGACTCCTCCTGCTCTTCCACCTCCATCTCCATCTACAGAGATGTTTTCTTCCTTTCTCCTAGCGAAGCATTCAGTTCTGTGACACCCTCTTCTTGGCACAGAGCACCGTCCACAAACAATGTCATGCTGGCCCCTCTGGATGGCATTTCTCATCTCAACAAATCAGTTAACACCTCCCACCCCTTTCATCCTGATCCTGGGTCATGGATATCCCTGGAGGTGCTCAAGGCCAAGTTGGATGAGCAACCTGGTCTAGTGGAAGGTGTCCCTGACAATGACAGTGGAGTTGGAACTAGATGATCTCCCAGGTCCCTTCCAACCCAAACCACTCTGTGAATCTATGTCTGTTCCTCTATCTCAGCTCACCAATGTTCCTCCTCAAGAGGACCATGCTGAATCCAGCCAACAAGCCCTTGGGCCAAAAGGTCAAGGTGAAGCCACAGTAATGATGCCAAGATAGGTCTAGCATGGGCTCTGCTAACCCACAGCAACACCTGCTGTGCGTCAGCCACACAATTCCTCACTTATCTCTGTCCTCCGGCTCTGTCACGCTGCTGGCTGCTGGCAGCAAAGGAACATCTCCCACCCGAGCTGGCGCTGGACCATGTCCCCCAGAGCACAAAAGCAGCTCTGCAAGGGCACTGTCACACAGATTCTGATGCTCCTGTGGACACTTCCTGTGGAGATCCTGCTAGGGGCTTCAGTGCCTGTGCCTGGATGTCACAGCCAAGCCTCTGCCATTGCAGACAAATGGGCATGTGAAGGCTGAAGTGTTTTGGTACCATGCTGGTGAGATGCTTATAACACCCCAGATTCCTTGAGGTTGGAAAAGACTTTGAAGACTGTCAAGGGCAAGAGTCACTCAGAGAAGCACAGGATTTTTTTGGTTGGAAAAGGCCTTTGAGATCATCAGCTCCAACCATTAACCCAGCACTGCCAGATCACCACCATGTCCCTCAGCACCACATCTCTAGGGTTCTGAAACTCCTCCAGAAGTGGAGAACCCACCACTGCCCTAGGCAGTCAGTTCCACCACTCTGTCTGGTGTCTCTCGGGTTGTCTGGGCAGCTGGCAGGGAGAACCACCTCACCATCCCTCCCAGGGCAGCAGACAAAGAGCAACCTTTCTCACCTCAGCTGTCAATCAAATCGCCATTGACTGAAGGAAGTAGTGGAGCCCACAGCCTTGGAGGGATTGGAAAGCCCTGTAGATGTGGTGCTGAGGGACATGGTTTAGTGGTGATCTGGCAGTGCTGGCTTAATGGCTGGACTTTAGGATCTTAAAGGGCTCTTCTGACCAAAACAATTCTGTGAGTCTGGAGCACCTTGGTGAGTGCAGAAGACACAGCCCTAACGTCTATGCAAAGACAGATACTGTTGGGTTTCTAATCAAGAAAAGCTCATTCTGATGTGAACAGCTCCTTCCCCTTGGGAAGGGAGGCCACACAGCACCCTGCACAGAAAACTCAAGCAGCCAGTGAGACTCTCCTTCCTTCCTTCCTTCCCCTTCTTGCTGCCTCCTTGTCTCTAGGGGCCCTGTTTCTTCCTTTCTTAACGCTTGCTGTAACCACAAGTTCTCCAGTCGTATCACAGCACATTTTCCCTCTTCTCTATATATTTACTTGCCCTTCTCCAGTCCCTGAAATGAGCACACCCTGAGGTGTGGATCTTTACAGCACCATTTAAAGACTCAGAGCCCCAGCGCTTGCGTTAATATGGACAAACAACATAAGATGGATATGATCCTGCTGGAGTGGGTCCAGAGGAAGGCCATGAAGAGACCTGGAGCATCTCTCCTACGGTAACAGGCTGAGAGAGCTGGAGCTGTTCAGCTCGGAGAAGAGAAGGCTCTAGGGAGACCTTAGAGCAGCATTTCAATATCTGAAAGGGACCTACAGGCAGGCTGGGGAGGGACTGTTTAGAAGGGCCTGTGGTGACAGGACAAGGGATAATGGTTTGAAACTAAAGCAGGGAGTATTTGGGTTGGACATCAGGAGGAAGTTCTGCACAATGAGACCAGTGAAAGACTGGAACACAGTGCTCAGAGATGTGGTTGAAGCCCTGTCCCTGGAGACATTCAAGATCAGACTTGATGTGGCCCTGGGCCGTCTGATCTAGTTGGAGGTGTCCCTAGTGACTGCAGGGGAGTTGGACAAGATGACCTTTGAGAGTCTCTTCCAACCCATTGCAACCTGTGAAATACTAAGCTATAGGTTCCTCTCAGAAGCCAGTGCAGAGAGGAAGCCACCATGATACCAGTGTAAGCAACACTAT
Source organism: Ramphastos sulfuratus (assembly GCA_013399055.1). Taxonomy (NCBI): domain Eukaryota; kingdom Metazoa; phylum Chordata; class Aves; order Piciformes; family Ramphastidae; genus Ramphastos; species Ramphastos sulfuratus. The sequence goes on from WBNM01021166.1 coordinate 83,556, forward strand.
GACGACACAGAAGAAATCCTGTGTCAGAATAATCTGTAGAAGTTACTCTAGGTAGCATACTCTGGAAAGCCTCTCTATTGTTTGTGGACATCAAATGTATGTGGAGGATGCATGGCCACTTCTGGGCTCCCCAATTCAAGGACAGGGATTTTCTGAAGAGGATATGGCAGAGGGCTACAAAGATGCTGAGGGGACTGGAACGTCTCTGTGGTGAGGCAAGGGTGAGAGAGTTTGGGTTTTTCAGTCTGGAAAAGAGCAGCCTAAGAGAGGGCCTCATCAACGCTGATCAATACTTCAAGGGGGGGTGTCAGAAGGGTTGTCAGGACCAGGCTTTTGTCAGCAGTGCCCAGTGAGAGCACAAGGGGTAAGAGGCACAAAGTGGAATATCAGAAGTTCCATCTAAACATGAGGAGAAACTTCTTTAAGGGTGATGGAGCCCTGGTGCAGGCTGCCCAGAGAGGTGCTGGTGTCTACACCTCTGGAGACATTCCGAACCCACATGGAAGTGTTCTAGTGTGACCTTCTCTAGGTGAACCTGCCTTGGCAAGGGGATTGCACTTGATGATCCCCAGAGGTCCTTTCCAACCCCTCCCGTTCTGTATTTCCCTAAATTCCATGCACAACCAGAATGTACACATGTGTAGGCCAGACAACAGAGCGAAGGGTTTGAGTGTCTAAAACTGTAACATTCTCTCTGTCAGATTCTTACAAGATGCTGTACAGGCTACACTGAATACCTGCACCTCTAAGACCATAGAATCAAAGAATGGGTTGGGTTGGACTGGAAGGGACCTTTCAAGGGTTACCCAGTCCAACCCTAAATTCATACAATCATAGAATGCTCTGGGTTGGAAGGGACCTTTCAAGGTCATCTAGTCCAGCCCTAGAATCACACAATCATGAAATAGTTTTGGTTGGAAAAGACCTTTCAGATCATCAACTCCAACCATTATTTAACCGTAACAAGCTGGTGCTAAACTGCGTCCTTCAGCATCACATCTACAACTTCATACCTCAACTCTAAGAGCAGACCTTAACCTATAGAAAGGGAACCTATTTCAGCACAGTCTATCAAACACAAGCCCATGGTAGCCACTGTGGGATGTGCCTCTGAAGTTCCTCACACCTCCCTCTGCCCTGCCACAACAGGATTGGAGAAGAGGCAGCTCCATCTCCTCATTAAAACGCACCAGGAGTTCACAACTGACTGGAGAAGCTGTGGAGGTAGCACCACGAGATCACCCAAGCGAGGTGCGTTAGTGACTTACTACTTTACCAATGAGAATCGATGCTCACACACCTCTCACATCATCAATAATTAAGCACAACATCGACTTCCCCATCCTTCCCCCCTCCTGTCACACATCCCCAGGTCCTGGGTCTCGTCAGGGTGCGTTTGTCTGACCAAAATCTGATCAAGAAAGAGAGGAAAAGAAAATACTCAGAGAATTTACAGCCCACAGAATCACAGAACGCCAGTGCTGGAAGGGCCCTGCTGAGGCCATCGAGTGCAGCCCCCTGCAAAGCAGGACCCTTAGCCGGCCGCACAGGAACGCATCCTGGTGGGTTGCAAAGGCCTCCAGAGAAAGAGACTCCACAGCCTGTCTGGGGGGCTGGAGGCACACGCGTGCCCTTCTCAGTGCCTGCCTTCTGCAGAGGTGAAGTCCCCCACTCCCAGCTCTTCTGCCCACCACAACTCCTGTGAGCAGGACAGAAGCCAGGCGGCACTTACCAAATCCACGAGTGGCGGCGGTTGGGTAAAAAATTCACGTTTAACATCGTTCTCTGGTGAGCTTTCTCTTCCACTTGCCCCTAGAAATCCCCCACCACACTCAGAGCATTTCCTGCTTGCTCCAAACTTCTGTCTGTGAGAAGTTGCCTCAGTGGCAGCTCGCTGGTCTCCAGCAGGTTTTTGATCCTCGGTGATTACATGTCAGCTCCCCTGGCAGGCTGGAGGTGGCTTCAGAGCAGACAGATGCAAACGACTTGGCAATCGGCGTGCGCAGGGTGCGTGTGGAACAGCCGCTACGGCCTCGCATATTTCTTCATTTATAGCAGAAGAAGGAAGAGAAAAAAAAGGAGTGGGGGGGGAGTAGCAAACCAAACCCATAAATCTATTTCTGGCAAAGCCCTGACTGCAGTTTCCTGCTCTCATTTGTATAATCCCTTCCAGTGATCCTGAGACAGGGGGAAAAAAACCCCACAGCCTTTTTTCCAAGCTGGAGAAACATCCCCATCTTCCTGTTTATCCTTTCCAGGTCACATCCCTCCTTCATTCACCACCTTCGCAGATGAATCAAAGTTTTCTGACGCTGCAGAAACTCCGCTCCCAGGGTCCCTCCTGCAGAACCGGCTCCGCACCACGCAGGATGACGTTCCCGGAGCGACACAGGTGAAGACGGCTATGGGGGGACCCAGGTCCCCGTCCCGGTGACAGACAGAAGGGAGCACGTTCCCCTACCACAAAAGGCCTGCCTTATCCATCCCACCGAACTAGGAGGAGCAGCGAAGCTCGGGGAGTAGCTGTCGGCTCCCTGCCAGGGGTCTTCCCGCAGCACCGGGGCTGTGCTTTGCGCTACTCCTGCCACTCGGGGCCGGGGCTGTGCCGCCGGATGGGACCCCTAGCACCTCTCGCTCCGTGCCTGGCCGGAGGAGATGCTCTGCCTGCGGGAGAATCCTGTCAGCAGGTAGGTCGGCAGCCCGGGCTCTGAGCGGGCAGATTTGCGCGGCGCTGCGGAAAATGGAATTTTACAAGATTTCCATCTAAATCCCGCCGCTGTACAGCGAGCCCAGCGCAGCTCCCTGCTGCAGCCAGCCGTCGGGGGGGCACGGCCACCGCCGCGCCCTGCGAGGAGCGCCTCTCGCAGCCGGGACCCCGCCGCCGGAGTCGGACGAGGGGCACCGAGCCGTGAGGCGACCTAGGGACAAGGAGTGGGGGGAGGCTGGCGAAATAAAGAAGAATTTCAACAGCTTCCAGCAGTGCCAGTGGGATGGCTTGGGAGTGCTGGAAGGGGACTCTGCCCACGCATCCCCTGCCCAGGCAGCACTTCCACCCACCCGAAGGCGGGGGGAAGGAAGGAGGTTAAGCTAATGAGGCTGGGGGCGGGCTGCAGAGCTTCCTTCTGTCTGGGAAACCAAAAGTTCAGCCTCACGAAATGAGCAGCATGTAGCAGCAAATTTTCCCTTGACCGGGTTGTTTTTTCCTTCCCTGCTGGTGAAGTCTCCAGACATTTCACCTTGACAACCAGAAGGAAGGGATTTTGTGATCGGCTGAAGTCCAACGCAGAAGCAAACCCGGACAAATGATCTTTAAGGTCCCCTCCCACTCAAGCCGTTCTAGGATGCTGTGGTTCTACGAAATGGGCTTGCTCCAGGTGATGGATAAATGGCCTTGGGATGTCATCAGAGCCGTAAGTGATGCACAACGACCCCTGCCCGCAGGGAGCAGGGCATCCACAGCAGCAAGAGGAGGACCCAGCCAGCAGCCCAGAAGCTCAGAGCAATGAGAAGTCTCAACCCTGCATCAAGACCTGAAACCTGCCAGACCACCCCACCCTGCAGTTAAGTCAGAACTGGAAAGAGCAATGAGTAACTGGTTTCTTAATTAAGGACTCGAGCCAATTTCAAAACACACAGGAAAGGGCAGATGGGAAATGTCATTACAGCAAAGTCACAACCCAACAACTGGTATGACATGGTCAAAGACAAGAAAAAACCCAGCCTGGAAGATCTGTCCGCTTCTGCTCTGCGGCTGCTGGGTGAACACTGAACCACAGCTTGTGCTACTGGCACTCTACTTTGTAAAACTGTAGTGGGCAGCAGGGGCAGGGAGGGGATTCCGCCCCTCCACTCTGCTCTGCTGAGACCTCCTCTGCAGTGCTGGGGCAGCTCTGGAGTGCTCAGCACAGCACAGACAGGGACCAGAGGAGGCCACAGCAGTGATGGGAGGGCTGGAAGGGCTCTGCTGGGAGGCCAGGCTGAGAGAGTTGGGGTTGTTCAGCCTGAACATTCTGGTGGCTTTTCAGGACTTAAACGGGCCAAGAACGTGGACAGACTTTTTACCAGAGCCTGTTGTGACAGGACAAGGAGTGATGGTTTGAAATAAAAGGAGATTTGGAATGGAGAGAAGGGAGAAATGTTTGGCACTAAGGGAGGTGAGAGCCTGGCCCAGGTTGCCCAGAGAGGTGGTAGCTGCCCCATCCCTGGAACAATTGCAGGTCAGGTTGTTTGGGGCTCTGAGCAACCTGCTCTAGCTGCAGCTGTCCCTGCTGGCTGCAGGGGGCTGGGCTGAGTGAGCTTTAAAGGTCCCTTCCAACACAACCCAGTCTGTGGTTCTGTGAACTTAAAACTTCAGCAAACAGGTGAGGCTGCAAAGAAGGCCCACGGACACTCAGTACACACCACTGCATCTCTCATCAGCTTCCTGCAGCAACCCTTTTCCCAATTTGCTCTGCAAGAAGCCAGCTCTACCCAAAGAGGTGAATAATTCTGCTTTCAAATCAGTGTAGAGCAGGGAATGATGTATTCTCTGTGTGAACACAGCCCACTGACACATAGGGATGGTTGGTTTGGACACAGAACGGCTCAGAAGGTATCTCAGGTGGGACTCTCCAGACTGCTGTGCCCTCTGGAGGTTTTCTGTGCAACGTCCACCACCATCACAGGCTTTCTCTCAACATCCCTAGCACTGACAGCAGGCAAGCTGGCAAAGCCCAGCATCCCAAACCCACTGATACACTTCATATGGTTTTCATAAATGAAAATCACTGCATGTCAAAGCTAAATTAAGCAATTTCCCCCCATGGGGCAGGCTGAAATTTAATTTGCAGTCAAACGAGAGAAATTTAGTTCAAGAATGAGCTTAACCCAAGGCTCTGGGCTGTCCCCCACAGCCATGCCAACATTGTGGGCTGGGGGAGCAACGACCTTGGTCACCAACACGAATCTCCCACCACTGGCCTCTTGTCCAGTCTACACCCAACAGGCTGAAAACTCTAGTGGCTTCATGTGGCACAAAGAAATTCTTTTTGGGTGTCCTCCTTAAATCCTCCACTTGTCCTACCTGATCCTGCTTTTTCTCAGCTCTTAGGTACATTACAGTATCACCAGGTTTAAATCAGTCATGCCCCCCACACTCCATGTCCTTCTCAAATGGAAAGTCAGCCACAGAATCCCAGTGTGCTGGGGGATGGCAGGGGACCTCTGGACATCACCCAGTCCAACCTCCCTGCTCAAGCAGGGCACCCACAGCAGCTTGCCCAGCAGCACAGTGCCCAGCTGGGCTTGGAAGCTCTCCAGAGAAGGAGACTCCACAGCCTCTCTGGGCAGCCTGCTCCAGGGCTCCAGCACCCTCACAACAAACAAGTTTCTCCTCCTGTTCAGAAGGAGCCTCCTGGGTTCCAGTTTGTGCCCATTGGCCCTGGTCCTGTCACCAGGCAGCACTGAGAAGAGTCTGGCCCCATCCTCTTGCCCCCCACCCTTCAGCTCTTGCTGAGCACTGCTCAGATCCCCACGATGGCCTCCAGCAGGGTTCTCAGGCTTCCTGGAGAAACAGTCAGAGCCAATGCAGTGCACACTTGGTAACACACATTGCTATGGGCTATGGCTTCTTTTCTAGCCAGCCTCACTGAGGTTGTGCATCTTCTTTCCCTGCTCCCATCTTGAACTTGATGTGGATAATTGCAGGGCACATGACAGTAATCAAATGGTGGTTGGGTAGGAAGGATAATAACTTATTCTCCTGTTTTTTTCTCCTACAGCTTCTCAGACAGTTGAATAATTACCCTCTGCTAAAGACCCAAGTGCAAGAGTAGCAATTGCAGCATCAACATGACACAAATGAATGTAACTCTCAAGGCCATATCAGAACCCACTTCTACCTCACTTCTGGGTTTAAGCACCATCAAGTGCCCTGCCTCCTACTCCTACTCACTTCAAAAAATCACCACATTGTTCATTTTGATCTTTGTCATAGAATCACAGTACCATTGAATTCTTTTGTTTGAAAGAGACTCTTAAGAGCATGGAGTCCAACCAGTAACCCAGCACTGCTAGTCCAGCACTGAGCCATAGCCCTCAGCACCACGTCCCCACTGCTTTTCAATCTCTCCAGGGATGGGGACTCCACCACTGCCCTGGGCAGCCCGGGCCAGGCCTTGACAACTCTCAAGGGGAAGAAATTGTTCCTCATGTTCAACTTAAACCTCTCCTGGTGCAACTTGAGGCCATTTCCTCTTGTTCCTTGAAGGAAGACACCTCCAGGTGTTTCTCTGCTGGGCAATTTCAGCCACTCTGCCCCAAGCTTGGAGCATCCCTGGGGTGGTTGTGACCCAAGTACAGCACCCAGCACTTGCCCTTATTGAATCTCCCCACATTTGCCTTGGGACATGGATCCAGCCTGGCCAGGTCCCTCTGTAGAGCCTCTCTACCCTTCAGCAGCTCAATACTTCTACCCAACTTACTGTCATCTGCAAACTGACCAAGGGTGCCTCAATCCCCTCGTCCAGATCATTGACAAAGACATTAAAGAGACTTGGCCTCAGTACTGAGCCTTGGGGAAAACCACTAGTGACCAGCAGCCAACTGGGCCACTCCCCATCAATCTTTGGGCCTGGTCATACAGCCAGTTTTGGGTTGTTTGCACAATTGGGTGCCACAGCTACATATATAATATGTTATGGCAGTGGCATTGCAAGTCTTGCTAATCATAGAACCACAGAATGCTTTGGGCTGGGAAGGACCTTAAAGCTCATCTAGCTCCAAGCCCCCCACCACGGCAGGGACACCTCCCATCATACCAGGTTGCTCAAAGCCTCATCCAGCCTGCTCTTACACACTTCCAGGGATGAGGCACCCATAGCTTCCCTGGGTAGCCTATTCCAGTGTCTCACCACCTTTGCAGTAAATAGTTTCCTGCAATGCAAATCTCCCCTGCTGTAGTTTCAAACAGCTGCTGTTGTGTCCTGTCACCACAAGCCCCTGTGATGAGTCCTGGTCCCCTGACCCACCCTGGCAGCCCCAATATCGGCTCCAGAAGGAAAGCTTCAACTCTTTTGTGACAAGCTGCTCAGATTTCAAATCCATTTGCCAGAAAGGCAGCTTTTTTCCACATCTTTCACAAGTTACATAACACAGCTCTTGCGCAGCCAGCCTGTTATGGTGCTGCCTTGAAACACTCCAGACCCTTCAGTGCTTCACTACCTTTATCCCTTCAATCAACAGAAGGTCTCTGTGAAGGTTCAAGAATGTTCTGTCTTCAAAAGGCACAGACAGAGCAGTCTGAAAAAAATACTAAGTCAGCTGATGGTTTGGGGCTGTTGAGACAAAGCAGAGGCCCAGCATATTTGCACAGACCTGGGCAGTGGATGTTCTTTCCAGACCAAAGATGATGCAGAAGGATATTGAGGTCTTCACCCCAGATAGATAAATACAACATGAAATATGTTTAGATGAGTTTTTCTTCCTCCTAGCTGTTAGGTCCTGCATCTGGGTTGGGGCAATTCTCAATGGTAATCCAGGCTGAGGGGTGATAAGATCAAAAGCAGCCCTGCAGAAAAGGATTTGGGGGTGCTGGTGGATGAGAAGCTGGACATGAGCCAGCAATGTGCATTTGCAGGCCAGAGAAGAGGGGAGATTGAAACTGGATGTTAGGAGGAAGTTCTTTACAGTGAGGGTGGTGAGACACTGGCACAGGTTGCCCAGGGAGGTTGTGGCTGCTCCCTCCCTGGAGGTGTTCAAGGCCAGGCTGGATGAGGTTTTGAGAAACCTGTTCTAGTGTGAGGTGTCCCTGCCTCTGGCAGGTGGGTGGAACTGGATGGTCCCTTCCAACCTAAACCATTCTATGATTCTAAAGGCAATGACATCCTGGGCTGCATCAAAAGCAGCGTGGCCAGGTCTAGAGAGCTGATTCTGCCCCTCTGCTCTGGTGAGATCTCACCTGGAGTGCTGTGCCCAGGTCTGGGGCCCTCAACACAAGATGGACATGGACCTGCTAGAGTGGGTCCAGAGGGGAGCCATGAAGATGATTTGAGGGCTGGAGCACCTCCCCTGTGGTGACAGGCTGAGAGTTGGAGTAGTTCAGCCAAGACCTTAGAGCAGCATTTCAGTATCTGAAGGGGACCTACAGGCAGGCTGGGGAGGGACTGTTTAGAAGAGCCTGTGGTGACAGGATGAGGGGGAATGGTTTGAAGCTGGAGTTGGGCAGATTTAGGTTGAACATCAGGAGGAAGCTCTTTGCAATGAATGGTAAAATACTGGAATAGGTTGCCCAGAGAAGTAGCTGAGGCCCCATCCCTGGAGACATTCGAGGTCAAACTTGATGTGGCCCTGAGCAATCTAACCTAGTTGGAGGTGTCCCTGCTGATTTGCAGGGAGGTTGGACAAGATGACCTTAGTGGGTGCCCTCCAACCTGCTGCATTCTGTGATTAGCAGTGGAAAGCTCAGGATAACACACAAACATCCTACTCCAAAAGCATGAAATCCACTCAGGAACAGCTGAGGGAGCTGGGGGTGTCCAGCCTGGAGAAGAGGAGGCTGAGGGGAGACTTTGCAGCTCTCTACAACTCCCTAAAAGGAGTTTGGAGCCAGGTGGGGTTGGTCTTTTCTCCCAAAGAATAAGTGATAAGACAAGAAGAAATGGCCTCAAGTTGCACCAGAGGAGGTTTAGGTTGGGCATGAGGAACAATTTCTTCCTCCAAAGGGTTGTCAAGTCCTGAGCAAGCTCAGCAGAGCAGTGGTGGAATCCCCACCCCTAGAAGGACTGAAGATCTAGGAGATGGAGATGTGGTGCTGAGGGACATGGCTTAGTGGTGACCTGGCAGGCATGGGTTAATGGGTGGACTCAGTGACCTTAAAGCTGTTTTCCAACCAGCACAATTTCATGGTTCTATGATTCTATTTTCTCTTGAGGTCTGGAATTCTACTCACCGGACAGTAAAGCTACACCTGCTGTAAGCTGACTTCAAACCTGCAGGTAACTTGGTTGTGCCACAAAATGATCTCCCACAGGCTCCTCTGCACAATGCACAAGCCAAAGACCTCTCATGGTTAAGAGAAGCCTCATGCAGAAGAGTACCAAGCATGGTCAGAGGTAGGTGTTCAGCAGGGACAGGCTCACTGGAACCTCTTGCCAGTACAGATGACTCTGTGATTACCAACTCAAGTGCTCAGGGCTGGTTCTTCCCCTGCTCCGCAGCTGCTGCAGTCCCCACACCTGGGTTATGAGTGTTCCAGAGATGCTTAATGATGGGTCCCTCACACTGCCTTACACTGCTGTTGAGTTCCTCCTACAGAGCTCTGGGTAAACCCAGGCAGGAGATGGCACAAGCACTTTTAATGTGTTCCCAAAATGGTACCACCAAAAGTCACTTGGCAGCAGGAAACTGCAGTTTCTGGAGCACTGCTATCAATATACCCTCAGGTCTGCTCCAGAAACGCAAACCTGAAGGTCCCTGCAGGCTGACTCATCCTTTCCTAGCAGACACATCACCTCCAGTTTTCCCACAACATCTTCCCTCCCCTCTTCCTGTAAATAAAACAGGATTTTCCAACAGGTGGCATCCAAGCCAGCTAACTGAGGGTGGAAGAGGAGGTGTTTGGAAGCAAACTGTTCATACAAAGGGGGCTAAATTCAAGAGATGCTGATTGCCTTCAGAACACAGCACAGCCTTTTCCCTTGGAGAAACCCCCAAACCTCTCTGCTCACAGATGGAGAAATGCACACTGGGTGCAGAGTGATGTGCAGGCATCACCTACTGCACTGCAGCAACAAGTGTCCATCTGTTGGAGGGCAGGAAGGTTCTACAGAGGGACCTGGACAGGCTGGATCAATGGACCAAGGCCAGCAGAATGAGGTTCAACAAGACCAAGTGCAGGGTTCTGCACTTGGATCACAACAACCTCATGAAGGTGCCAGGCTTGGAGCAGAGTGGCTGGGAACTCCCCAGCAGAAAAGGACCTGGGGGTGCTCGTTGACAGTGGCTCAAGATGAACCAGTGTGTGCCCAGGTAGCCAAGAAGGCCACCAGCATCCTGGCTTGGATCAGCAATAGTGTGGCCAGCAGGAGCAGAGAAGTGATTGTCCACCTGTACTGGGCACTGGTGATGCCACACCTTGTAACCTGGGTTCAGTTTGAGGCATCTCAATCTAGAAGGACAATGAGATGCTGCAGCAAGACCAGAGAAGGGCAACAAAGCTGGGGAAGGGTCTGGAGAGCAGGGCTGGGGAGGAGCAGCCAAGGGAGCTGGGGGTGTGCAGCCTGGAGAAAGGCAGGCTGAGAGCTCTCCACAGCTTTGTGAAAGGAGGCTGGAGCCAGGTGGGGTTGAGCTCTTCTCCTAAGGAACAAGTGATAGAAGGAGAGGAAATGGCCTCAGGTTGCCCCAGGGGAGGTTTAGGTTGGACACGAGGAGCAATTTGTTTTCCCAAAAGGGTTGTTAAGGCCTGGCCCAGGCTGCTCAGGGCAGTGGTGGAGTTCCCACCCCCGGAGGGATTGCAAAGCCATAGAGATGTGGTGCTGAGGACCATGGTTTAGTGGTGAGCTGGCAGTGCTGGGTTAAACATTGAACTCAATGATCTTGGAGACCTTTTCCAAACTTACTGATTTCATGAGGCACCGCAGCCCAGTGAGTCACTGGTGTGGCAGACTGGTGGGGGTAAGATGGAGAGAGTCAGACAGAGTCTGTACCACAAAAAGAGAAAAGTAAGAAAAGGGGAGAAGGCAGGGAAAGGAGCTCAGTGGTGCTCGAGCTGCTGGGTGAGTGGTTCTGAAAAGCCTCCAACAAAACAGAGCACAGTGAATCACCAGCGGCAGCTGCCTGGTGCCTGCCCAGTGCTGCCTTCTTCAGAACCATCTCCAAGGGGGCTGAGCACTGCCTGAGCTTGCAATTCATTAGTGGGAGAGCTTTCCTCTATTTTATGTCAACAGCACATCCAATGACATCCTCAGAATGTACTTTTTTGGTGCTAGCACACCAAAACCTCCAAGCTGGGAACAGGCTGCACGCAGCTGTGCATGCTCTGAACAGGTTTCCACCTGCACCATGTTTTGATCTACAATTTTATTGAGTCTTTAGGGAGCTTTGATTTTCTCTTCCACTTTGGCTACTTCCAAGCTCTAAAGCTTTCACAAATCCATTCGTGGAAGAGATGCTGGAGGGGATCTGAGCTCCCATCACGGCATGTGAAGGGACTAAAGCACAACCAAGCATCACTTACCTGACAGAAACAGGAACGACTGCAAACTCAGTCTTTCTGCTAAAGGTGAAATGTATTTCCTCTCGATGCCAGCTTCTCTGGAGAGACCTTCTTGTGGCTTTTCAGTGCTTAAAAGGGGCCAAGAAGATGGGGGCAGACTTCTGGGCAGGGCCCGTTGTGGCAGGACAAGGGGTGATGGTTTGAAACTAAAAGAGGGAGATTCAGACTAGAGAGAAGGAAGAGATGTTTGACACTGAGGGTGCTGAGAGCCTGGCCCAGGCTGCCCAGAGAGGTCAGGAACCATTGCAGGTCAGGTTGTTTGGGGCTCTGAGCAACCTGCCCCAGCTGCAGCTGTCCCTGCTGACTGCAGGGGGTTGGACTGGATAACTTTTACAGGTCCTTCGCAACCCAAACCAGTCTGTGGTTCTATGATATTGAAAGAAATATTTGGATATTAGGAGAAACTTCTCTCCTAAAAGGGGTCTCAAGCACTAGAACAGACTCTCCAGGACTGAATCCCCATCCCTTGAGGGGTTTAAAAGAGGCAGAGCTGTGGTGTTGAGGGACATGGTTTAGAGTTAGAGAACAATTGGATTGGATGATCTTGAAGGTCTTTCCCAACCAAGAGGATCCTGTGACTCTGCCTCCTGCCTTTCTACAGCTTCCTCCCTGTCACAAAATCAGCTGCAACCAAAAACACTGTACAGTGTTTTCATGCAGATGAATTTGCACTCCGAGGAAATGGGGAGCATGACAGGAGCTAACATTACACCAGAGAGAGCAGAAAGAGCAGTCTGAGTGCCTGAGGAGACTGCTGCTTTCCCCCATCTCCTGTCAGGAAATCGCTCCTTAAGCACTGCACTCCCAAACTGTCAGCTGCTGCTCCTCACACAGAATGCCAGGGGTAAAAATACCTCTTCTCCATTCGAGGAGACAGAGACAACCTTCTCCACAGCCACGGCTTAAGGTGGCTGCAGACACAAAGTAAAAAAGAAGAACAAAGTGTCGAGGGTTATAAGCCACAATATTAGGACCTGTGTTAAAGGGGCAACTGAGAGCAGAGGCCTGGCAGACCTCTGGCACGGGGAGAGGCTGGGAAGGTTGGCTTTGTGCAGCCTGGAGAACAGCAGGCTCAGGGGAGACCTTCTTACTGTGTACCAGCACGTGAAGGGTGTCTGCCAGAGGATGGAGACCTTCTTACTGTGTACTAGCACCTGAAAGGGGT